>JAGDQO010001901.1:0-123548 GCA_018342035.1 Solanum appendiculatum | reverse complement strand
TTTGGAAGTGAGCCTGTCAGGTGCTTCTGCTGTAACAACCCTGGTTGGGATGAAATTGATCACATTTTTTTCTGGCAATTTTGCAAGCTACATCTGGAAATCCTTTGTTGCTTCATTTGGTACTATACACATACATTTGCCCCTTAGAAACTACCTCATGAGATGGTAGGGTCAGGAAGGAAAAAATGAGGTGCATACAGTCATTATTCAAGTGTTGCCTAGTATTATTTGCTGGAACTTGTGGAAGAACAGGTGCTCACTTACACATGGAGGTAAACAGTCTAGTGGAAGTAGAGTTAAATTCTTGATTCTCAAATACACCAAGCATCTAATAAGTTCTATCTATCCTTATCTACAATGGCCCAACAATTGGAGTCAACTAATCACTAGCATAGAAGGGTGTTGGTAGGAGGTGTAGATCAAGGAAACCACATGGATCAGACCACCAGACAACATTTTAAAACTCAATACTAATGGCAGTGCATTCGGTAACCCTGGTAAGATTGGTGGAGGGGGCATACTAAGAGATTTTAATGGAAACATGGTTTATGCATTCACCATACCTTTTGGAATTGGCACTAACAACCAAGCTGAGACTCAAGCTGCCACTTAGGGCACTTACTGGTGTGTACAACATGGTTACAGGAGGATCCTTCTTGAAGTAGACTCTGAGCTATTGACCAAATGGATTAATCATAGATTCAAACCTCCCTGGAAGCTTCATCAATTGATCAGCACCCTTCCCAAGCTGGTAGAACAATTGGAATTCTTCCAATGCAGACACACTTTAAGAGAGGCCAACTACACAAATTATTTTCTATCCAAGAGAAGCCATAAATCTGACATACTTCACCAGTATTACACTTATCAGTAATTACCTGCAGCAGCCAGAGGAAGTTATTTTCTTGAGAAAATAGGGATGACAAACTTCAGAAGGAAGAAAATGAGAAGAATCAACCAACACCCTTGAAGTTTGGTTGCTTTTGCTAGTTTAACCTTTTCAAATTAGCTATCTCCTTTTTAGTTATAGCTTTTTTGAATAGGATTTTTCTTTTATTCTTTCCTTCTTGTAAGGGGAGAGTCTCCCTTGTTTATGTTTCCTAGAATTTTGTACTGAGAGGAGTCCTCTTATAGGTGCTTTGTTCTAGGATTTCCTTTTAGTATCTGAAATAATCAAGTTATCCTTAGTAGGAAGATAAGCTTGTAACCGACCATAGGATAGGAGGTAAGGTTTATGTTCCCCTCCGTATACTTTTTGTTTTGGTTATTAATGTTAAGGCTTGGGGGTGTGTGGCTCAACCCCTGACCGCCACGAGGGGTGAGATCTTTGGGTAAGGTCTGTTAATAAAAACTTTTTTTAAAAAAAAATAGGGCCCCAGTGTCCTATTGTTTGGCCACTAGACTAGCTCTTTTATAATATTTGGTTGTTAAGAACTGCTTCCATAGGGAATTCTTGGTCCTGAAGCTCCACCACTGCGTAAATTTAAGAGAACTACATACATCTGATAATTGTCTTACCCCAATACCTCCTTCCTCATAAGGAAAAGTAAGAGTATCCGAGGAAGTCCAATGATACTTTTTCTTTTGCTTATCCCATCCTAGAAAAAATCAGCATTAACCCCTTTAATATATCTCAGGGTGGTTTTGGGAGGAGAAATGGCAGACATAATATGAATAGGGATGAATTGCAGCACTTGCTTCACCAGTGTCACCCTACCTCTAAAACTTAGGATTCTTGAGTGCCATCCACTTATTTTCTTGACCACTTTGGCAACTAATTTAGAATAATATATAATTCTTTGCCCTCCAATGTACAAGGGGCATTCGAGGTAAGTTAGGGGACTTTCTTTTTGCATAAAATCAGTTACTTCCTTAATCATAACTATAATATCATGAGGAGTGTTTGATGGAACCATGAAATGACTTTTGCCTTTCTTAATCAGCTTGCAGACACTTCTTCATAAGTTGAAAGAGTTTTCATGATTAACTATATTGAATCTCTATTCCCAGAAGTGAAGATTATTACATCATCAGCAAAGCTAAGATGATTGATTTGAGGGCCTCTACTCTTCATCTGGAAGCCTTGATATCTCCAATTCTAATACAATAGGTTCAGCAACCTAGACAAGACCTCAACTCCCAAGATGAAAAGATCTTGTGATAGTGGATCTCCTTTCTTGAGACCTCTAGTTAAGTGAAAAAATCATGTCTTGTGCCATTTATGATAATGGAATACCAATTATTGCTCATGATCCTCGAAACCATATCTATGAAAATTTCTCCAAATCCCATACTCCTTAACACCAAGCAATTAAAGGACCAAGAAACCCTGTCATAAGTCTTAGTCATATCCAACTTGATCATAACGTTGTCTCCTTCCTTGAGATTTTTTAATGACATGGGTAATTTCCTGAGCCAACATGATTTTTTCTGAAATGCTCCTTTCCTTGACAAACCCTGAATAATTCTCAGAGATGAGTTTAGGTAAGATGGGGGCCAATCTGAGACATAGAGCTTGGAGATGGTTTTGTTGCGGAAAATGCTTAGGCTAATGGGCCTGAATTCAGTGAGCTAGTTTCGGTATTCAACTTTTGGAAGAAATACTAGACATGCATGGGACATGAATCTTTGCATTGATCAACCACAAAAAAAGGAATGAACAGCTGCTAGAAGATCACCTTTGATAATTTCCTAGTAAGTTTGAAAGAACTTCCCATTCATCCCATCAGGTCCAGCTGCTGAGTTTGGATTCATAGAGAACACCTCAATTTTCAATTCCTCCATGCTAGGCATAAGTTGAAGAATTCGATTTTGTTCAGGAGACACACTTCTAGGAATATACTGCAAGATAGCTTCATTGATCCTGTTCTGATGCTCATAATTTTTTTTCTGGAAATGCTCACCAGCTGCCTGGGCTATGTTTTCATCACCTTGAACCTCTTCATCATCATCATTGAAAATCTGAGGAATGAATAATCTTCTCCTTCTTCCTCTCATCACAACAAGGAAATATTTAGAAGAGGCATCCCCATCCTTGAACCATTAAAGTTGGGTTTTTTGCTTAAGGATGTCCTCCTCAAACTTAAAATATCTGATATATTTAGCATTGACACACTGTAACTTGGTTCTATTCTCCTATGAATCGGTGCTACTAACTGCTTCCTTAGAAATCCTGAATTGTTCTTCAAAGTCTTTGACTGTTGCAAATATGTCCCCATATTCATTTTTGGAGAAGGTGCTAAGGGTATTAGATAACCTCTTCATTTTCTGGTGAAGCTTCCACATATCATTACCAGTAACCTCCCTGTCCCAACAATTTTTCACAATAGTCATAAAATTTTCATTTTCAGCCCAAAAGTGTAGGAATTTGAAATATCTGATCTTGTTTTCTAGCCTTACTACCATTTCCATCAAAAGAGGACTGTGGTCTGACCCCACTTAGGGAAGGTGTGAAATAGTAGTTTGGGGCATAGTCTCCAACCATTTATCATTCACCATAACTTTATCAAGTCTTTTCCACACTCTAGCATCTTGAGATCTTTGATTACACTATGTGAAGTGTTCCCCAGCATAACCAATATCCATCAACCCACAAGCTTCAATAGTACTGATGAAATCACAACTTTTATTTATATTATAAGGAAGCCTTCCTTTTTTTTCCTCAATTGTAGTGATCACATTGAAATATCCTATGTCCACCAGGGTATATCCACACTAGAGAAATGTATCAATCTATTCCATAAAAATCTTCTGATATGGTCCCTACACTTTGCATAAATAAATGAAATGACAAACTTTCCAAAATGCTCTTCATGGTTGATTTCACAAGTGATGTGTTGCTCATGGTTTTCAAGAATTGTGCATCTAACCTCATTAGTCCAGAAAATCAAAAAATTTCCATTAGGATTATAATATGCATTTTCCATATTCAAGTGGAGTTTGTAATGGTTGAGCTGAGAGTTATCTGAATAAGGTTCAAGAATAGCACTCATAGACAAATTGTACAATTTCTTGAGATTTTAGAGTCTTTCCAGTGAGCCCTTTGTGTGGATGCTCCTAGCACTCCAACATATAGATTTAATCATTAAAAATCTCTAGTCTTGGACCTAGTGTTGGGTCTGCTAGAGTTAGCTGATGTACTGGTTGAAGTTTATTTTTTATTTTGTTTCTGTATTTTCTTACCCCTTGGAGACAGTCCCTGCTTACGTGTGACATCTTGTATTTTCTCTTGAAGTTCTTCATGAAATGTAGACCCAAAGGCCTTGATTAAGTGTGCACTAGTTTCATCCTCATCGTCCTCATTTTCATTTAAGGATTAAGTGTCCTGGTCTAAGTCATCCTCTGAGTTAACAACTTCATACTTATCAATTATCTTAGGATCCCCTGGATCCTTGGTTTGGTTACCTTGTTGTTGATGATGTTGAATTTGATCTCCTTTATTGACTACTCTCTCATTAACTTATTGTTGTGTTTTCTTTACGGAGTCCCTTCTTTTCTTACTTAATATCTGTTGATATTTGTTGTTGGGAGGTTTGGCACTACCCTCCTCTTTATGTATGTTATCCTTCTTTTGTGGACTTTTTTCCTTATCCTGCTATTTACTATGTTGAGGACTAGAGTTAATACCTGTCTGATACCTTTCAATGCCCAGTTTCACACTTTGTTCTTGTTGTAACCCTGCATTGTCCTCCCTGTAGTTTTGTATGTCAGCTTGCTGAGGATGTTTACTTACCAGTTGTTACTTTGTAGTAGAGGTATGATCTTGATGAGTGGTTGCAAGGGCTCTAGAGTCTTTCTTAGGGTCAGTGTAAGGGTTCTCATGCAAAACATGAGACAATTCCCCCCTTTAGATAACCCTTCCTTCAAGTTACTTGGGATCTCATAAAGTGGAAGATTAATTCTACGAGTTGTTATTTTTTGTGGAATGATTGGCTGGGGGTAGGTGCTTTGGCAGACCACAGCTATACAAGTTCCAGACTTAACAATACCAAAGTATCCTACTTTGTGGAGAATGGGAGATGGAATGAAACACTTGTGAGATAGCAGGCCCCTACTCTTCTTGTTCCTAGGATTCTGATTACTCAATTTCAATTTCAAGAAGGCATACAAGATGAAGCTTTGTGGAAGCCCACTGATAGTGGAAAATTCACATGTGCCTCAGCATGGGAGATTATCCAGCAGAAGAATGGCAAGACCATGTCCAACACTAATGTCTGGCACAAAAACATTCCTTTTAAATGCTCATTCTTGGTATGGAGAACATTAAGAGGAAAGTTACCTACCAATGACAAAATCAGTTCTTTTGGAATGGAACCTGCCATGTGCTTTTGTTGTATCAGATAGGGATGGGATAATATACATCACATTTTTGCATCTAGTCATTTTGCTAATCATATATGGCAACACTTCTCTAACACTTGGGGGACCAACCATAGTCAGACCCTATAAGAAATATCCTGATGAGATGGTGGATTATGAAGTCACACAATGAAGTGCATAAAACAATTCTCCATGCTATTCCTATCTTTATTTGTTGGAATTTATGGAAGAATACATGCTCAGCTAGATATGGGAAAAAGCAGTTGCGTAGTAAAAGTGTTAAATTTCTAGTGTACAAAGGCACCACTCAATTGTTGAACACTATCTTCCCATACTTACATTGGCTTGACAATGGGAGGGACCTGATCATTATGGTGGAGAAGTGCAATCAAGAGATGAAAATCAAGAAAATTATGTGGTCTAAACCCCCCAACAACTGCTACATGTGGAACACAAACGGTAGTGCTTTAGGTAATCCGAAAAGGATTGGAGGGGGAGGCATCTTAAGAGAAACTCAAGGGAATATGATCTATGTATTTACAATCCCTTTGGGCATAGGGGCCAACAATCAAGCAGAATTAAAAGTTGCATTTCATGGATTACAGTGGTGTATTCAACATGGCTATAAGAAGATTATATAAGAATTGGACTCTGAGTTAATAACAAAATGGCTCTCTTTACATACTAAACCTCCATAGACGTTGCAGCAGTACATTCAGGAGCTCCAATTGGTGGCTGATCATACGAAAATTTTCCAATGTAAACATACCTTCAGGGAAGCAAACAACACAGCAGACCATCTATCAATCTGGAGTCACAAATGGGATATAGCTCATCATCTATATACTCAACAACAATTACAAACTGCGGCAAGAGGAAGCTACTTACTGGAAAAACTAGGTATGGAAAGCTTTCGAATAAGAAGACAAGAGGGTCAAAAAACCCCCCCTAAAGGATCGTTTTGAGATAATTTTGTATAGAAGTCTCTATGCCTTTTATTTTGGTGCTTTCCTTTTCAAGTTGGCTATTGCTTTTGTAGTTATAGCTTTGTTGAATAGGTCTAGTATTCTCATTTTCTTTTCTTACTTATGTAAAGGGAGAGTCTCCCTTATTAATATTTCCTAGTTTCTCGTATTGAGAGGTGTCACAATCCGATTTCTCGAATCATGATGGCGTATACCAACCCACCAGTTGGTCAGCCAAAACCCTATCCCGAAACTTAGCAGTAATGGGACTAATGGTGGAAACTAATCCTCAACTAAGCGGAAGCAACAAATACAACATATAAAGAAGGCTGAAGCAGAACAAAACTATATATATAAACAGGACACCTCCCAAGACCTGGAAGTCACAAGTAAAGAACTACTAACAAGAGTACAAGTCCCAAAAGTGGACCATAGAAACAAACTGTCTCGACAACAAAAGACAAGTCAAAATATAAATACAAAGGAGACATGTAATCCTAGGACGTCATGTGCTCACCCTCGTTTCCTGAATAGACAGTTGTAGGCTCAAACTCAATGTTAGGAACTGCTGCTCGGACTTGCATCACAAAAACAGATGCAGAGTGTAGCATGAGTACCAAAACAACAGGTACATAGTACGCATGATAGGCCGACTGAACAAGAAAGGTAAAAATAGGCAGACAAGATAGAATCAACACAACAGAGGTCGCAGAACAGGAATAGAGTAAACTGGGAGTAAAGCTAAGAAAATCACAACTAAACCCAACTGGGCCCCCCGTAAGACCTGCTAGGCACACTCAAGCATAGACAAACAAGAACCCGAACGGACCCCCATAAGCCCAACAGGTACACAGAGAATCTACGCTACAGAAACAAGGGAACCCAACTCTGAAAGCCTTAACACCCATGGGCCTCGAACCCAATAAAGATAGCACCTGGACCTCGAACCTAATTATAAGTCTAAAGCTGGAAATAATAGACTCTAACCGTGTAACATCAGCCTCGGACTTGAAATAATGACCTTGAACCGTATACAATAGAAGTTGGGCCTCGAACCCAAACCATAGTCTAAAACTTGAAATAACGGACTCTAACCGTGTAACGTCAGCCTCGGACTGGAAACAAAGCCTCTCACTCAACAGCCTCAAGTTGGAAATAACGAACTCTAACCGTGTAACGTCAGCTCGGACTGGAGCTGGCAGCCCTCGCTCAATAGTCTCAAGCTATAAATAATGGACTCTAACCATGTAACATCAGACTGGAATTGGAGCTAGACGCCTCAAACTTAATCAAGCCATCACCAACCAACTCAACCTAAGGATAGACACCGCGGGACACTGCCCCCACAAGGATATCAACCGAAGGCTCCAAACCTATCACTACCCAACTGTCAATCAGTGAAAAACAAAAATCTTTCGGAAGCACCATAGAATCGCAGATATAAGAAGAGGAAGAACAGAAAATCCAAAAAGAAGGAAAACGCCTAAACTAAGGCCCATACTATCTGACCAAAGTTTGCTATACCAGTCTACAAGGATCTTGTCCATCTAAATCGACGTCGGATACATACTCAAGTCAACTAGGTGCATGGGACTAAGGCAAGACTACCCTAGCCTATTCTAAGGTCGAAAACATCACCGCAATCACCAAACACAAGAAAATAACCCGAACCCACGCATGCAACAACAGATAACCCACAACAATTCATCAACAACCCAATTCAACACCCCACTCTAAAGCATGATACTAACCCCGAACAGTCCAATAATACACCCTAAATGAAGAAATCATAAAAGAAAAACAGAAATACTAGCTACCCAACCCGGATTCACAAAAGTCTACAAGTAATTATGCATTCAAACTCAATCCAGAAGGAAGGGAAGCCATAACCTACTAGAAAGCTAATCACACGTGCTCAAAGTCACTATGTCGGAGCTTTCCCCTTCTTAACGACCTCAGACTGCTGCCACGCTGTCAAAAATAGAGTCACAGCATCAATACGGTCGTTTAGACACTAAAGTCATTAAATTCGGAGACAGACTAATTTTAGAGTCAAAATCAGGAAATGTGGGACCCGCTCCAGAATTTCTAGAATTGACTCCGTGAAGAGGTCCCAAATCCTCCCTCGAACCTGTATTCCAAAATGGAACACTCATCGGGGCTCGGATTAGCTCCATGCAACACAAACAAGAAACACAAAACTTTACATCCAAAAGGCTTAAACTAGCAACTTACGCCTTGAATTCACAGAAAACAAGGTACACCCAACGCAATCCAACCACGAACCCACGAAGCAAACGCAAATTTGAGCGCTTGGGACTTCGAATCACCGAAAATCGACAACAAAGAAGGGAGATATGAATTTTTGAAGATTCATCTAAATGAGCCTCGACCTCCAGAAATAAACACTGAAGCCCGCTCTTCTTCGTGAACGGGGCCCCCTGGCCTCACGAACATGGAGGGAAAAAAACCATAGCTCCGCAAAAGTGGCCCCAGGCCAGCAAACGAGGAGAACAAGAACACCTCCACCCCACAGACCTCCGCGAATGCGGAGAACCTTCTGCAGACGCGGAGCACAAGGTCACGGACCTCCACAAATGTGGAGCAACTCCCGCGAATGCGGAGCACCAGACCCCAAACCTCCGTGATCATACAGGACTTCGAATCACTCAAATCGGAGCTCGGATGAGGGAGAAATCGCCATTTGAAAATGAAGGCTGAAAGCTGCAATTTTTGGTTTATAAAAACCGAAACTGGTCGCTAAAACAATTCTGGTCGTTAAAAGTCTAAATTCTTGTCGCTAAGGGTCTGCAACAGCAACTAGATTTTGCTATTTTTCAAAGTTTTCGAACGAATCCTCGAAATTCGTTCGGGACCTGACGAAAATAAATCAGATATGCTACCCCACTAAATTTGACAATCCAGACTCAATGGCGCAACCGAAATTTCCATACGAGGTCATTTCAACAAAAAGTGGCTCCTACACCCAAATGCCATTTTTAGCCAATTTCCACAACGGGCCTCGGAATAAGACCAGAAGCCCCCAGAAACTCTCGAAGGGTTATTCTAGACCAAACTCGACATTCTGGAACTAACCGCGCTGATGGAATTCTCATCTGAATGCATTTACCAAGAATGTTGACCCAAGTCAACTTTAAGCCAAATTTCGAAGGCTAAAGAGATAACTGGCTCCAAAATCACACCGGAAGCCCCGAGACTCAGGTCAACAATGCCTCTAGCCTAATTTGGCCGCTCCGGAGCTGATGGAACCATTAGAATTCTGATCTGAGGTTGTTTACTTGAAGTTATGATCGAAATCAACTTTTCAAGGTTCAAAAGCTCCATAACATGAAAACAGGCATTAAAAAACCAAACGAACGACCATGCGACCGAACCTAGAGTGCCTGGAAGTCAAAAATAACTTGGAGTCACTACAGGAAAGCTCTAACCAACAAAAAAGAGGCACAAACACGCAAATGACCTAAAGGGTCATTAAAACATCCACTACTAAAAAGACTTTCATCCGCGAAAGTAAGAGTCAAGAAGTACCTGAGGGCTCAAATAAGCTGGGGAACTGCTCCCGCATCTCCCATTCGGTTTTCCCAGTAGCCTCCGTAACTGGACGGTGCCTCCAACAGACCTTAACTACAGGATGGCTCTAGACCTCAACTACCTCACATCTCTTGCAAAAGTAGCAATTGGCTCCTCAATATAGGTCATGCGATCATCCAACTCAACGGCGTCATATTAGAGCACATAAGACTCATCTGGAACATACCGGCGCAACATCGAAACATGGAAAATTGGATGAATAGCAGATAATTCTTGAGGTAAAGCTAACTCATAAGCCACCTCACCAACTGCCCTCAAAATCTCAAAAGGCCCAATATACCTGGGGCTAAGCTTGCCCCACCTCCCAAATGTCATCACACCCTTCATGGGTGACACTCGGAGGAATACTCTATCACCCACTTCAAATCTCAACGGTCGACGCCTGCGGTCTGCATAACTCCGCTGTCTACTTTGAGTGGATCCTAAATCAACCTCACATGCACAATGGTCTCCTGAAACATATCTGTCCCCCGCAGCCTAGGCTTTGTAGACTTGAACCAACAAACTGGAGTGCGACAACGCCTACTATATAGGGCCTCAAACGGGTCCATATGAATGCTAGAATGGTAGCTGTTGTTGTACGCAAACTCTACCAAGGGAAAGAAATGGTCTCACTGACCTCCAAAATCTATAACACAGGCCCGCAACATATCCTCAAGGACCTAGATAGTGCGCTATGACTGGCCATTTGTCTGTGGGTGAAAGGATGTGCTAAGATTGACACGGGTACCCAAGTCCTCCTGAAATACCCTTCAGAAGTTAGAAGTGAACTGTGAACATTGATCTGAAATGATAGAAACAGGCACACCATGAAGACGGACTACCTCCCGAATGTAAATACGAGCTAACCTCTCAGCATGGAAGGATGAATGAACAGGTATGAAGTATGCTGACTTGGTCAATCGGTCCACGATGACCTAAATGTTGTCAACACCTCTAGAAGTCCATGGCAGCCCCACAATGAAGTCCATCGTGATGCGCTCCCACTTCCACTCAAAAATGGCTAATCTCTGTAACTCTCCACTAGGCCTCAAATGCTCGGCCTTCACCTGCTTGGAACACAAGCAATAGGACAAATAGTCTTAGATGTCCTTCCTCATACCGCTCCACCAGTAGTGCTACCTCAAATCACGATACATCTTAGCTGTGCCTGAATGGATAGAATATCTGGAGTCATGGGCCTCGCTAAGGAGCAGTTGGATTAAATCACCAACTCTAGGAACACACAAACGGCCAGAAAACCTCAAAACTCCATTTGAATCTAGGGTAACCTATCCGGCATCACCTGCCAAAACTATATCTCTGAGTGCCACCAACGCCTAATCCTCAAACTAACGACTACAGATCAGATCAAGTAATCAAGCCTGATCATCTGATTGGCTAAAGACTGAATGTCCATAGCCAAGGGTCACTCCGAAACAGAAAGGAAGGCTAGACTACCTATACTCTCTGCCCTCCGACTCAAGGCATCCACTACTACATTTGCCTTGCCCGGGTGGTAAAGAATAAAGAGGTCATAGTCCTTCAGGAGTTCAATCAAATGACGCTGCCTCGAATTAAGGTCTCTCTGGCTCATAATGTACTGAAGGTTCTGGTGATCGGTATAGATCTCATAATCAACTCCATAAAGGTAATGCCTCTAGATCTTAAGCACAAAAACTACCGCTGTCAACTCCAAATCTTGAGTGGGGTAGTTGCGCTCATGCAGCTTAAGCTGCCTTAATACATAGGCAATAACCCGGCCCTGCTGCATCAGAACACAACCCAAACCAACGCCAGATGTGTCACAATAAACCGTGAAGTCCTCGCCCTCAACTAGAAGAGTCAATATAGGAGCGGTGGTCAACAACTTCTTGAGACTCAGAAAGCTCCTCTCACACTCCTCCGACCACACAAAGGGAACATCCTGGCGGGTCAATCGAGTCAAAGGCACTGCTATAGTGGAGAAACACTCGACAAAGCATCTGTAGTACTCTGCCAATCCGATGAAGCTTCGAATCTCAGTCACAGAGGTGGGCCTTGCCCAATCATGAATAGACTCAATCTTCATCGAATCCACAGTAATGCCAACTTTGGACACCACGTGCCCTAAGAATGCTACAGATTCAAGCCAAAACTCGCACTTTGAGAATTCGATATAAAGCCGATGATCTCTCAAAGTTTGAAGCACTATCCTCAGATGATGCTCATGCTTACCATGACTCCGTGAGTATACCAAGATATCATCAATGAAAACTATGACGAAGGAGTAAAAATATGGCCTGAATGCATGAGTCATAAAATTCATAAAGGCGGCAGGGGCATTAGTCAACCCAAAAGACATCACTAGGAACTCATAATGACCGTAACGAGTCCTAAATGTTGTCTGAGGGATGTCCACTGCTTTAACCCTCAACTAATGGTTGCCAGATCTCAAGTCAATCTTTGAAAACACGGCGACACCCTGAAGCTGGTTAAATAGATCATCAATGCGAGGCATGGGGTAATGATTCCTCACCTTCACCTTATTCAGCTGCCTATAGTCAGTACACATCCGCATGGTGCCATCCTTCTTCTTCACAAATAGGACTGGGGAACCCCCAGGCGACACACTAGGCTGAATGAACCCCTTACCCAAGAGGTCATGAAGCTGAACATTGAGCTCCTTGAGCTCAGGAGGTGCCATACAGTACAGAGGAATAGAAATATGACAGGTACTTGGATATAACTCAATGGAAAAGTCAATATCTCACTCTGGGGGTAGGCCAAGAAGATCGACAGGAAACACATCTGTGAACTCTCGAAATATATGCATAGAATCAACAGAAGGGCCCTCCCTACTAACATCTCTTACATATGCCAAATAAGCCAAACATCCACTTTCCACCAGCCTCTAAGCCTAGAAATCACCTCAACTGGTGTGCAACTGCGAGAGCCCTTCCATACCATCGGTGGAATACCAGGCATGGCTAAATTAACAGTCTTGGCATAATAGTCAAAGATGTCCCAATGAGGGGATAGCCAATCCATGCCAGAATCACATCAAAATTTGCCATACAAAGCACAATAAAATCGACCAGAGTGTCCTGCCCCCGAATAGTCACCACACAAGATCTACAAAACTGATCCACTACTAAAGAATCCCCTACTGGGGTCGAAATACACAAAGGAATAGATAAGGGCTCAGGACTCACTCCCAATCGAGGCACACAAAAAGCTGACACATATGAATAAGTAGAACACGGATCAAATAAGGCTGAAGCGGACTGATGGCTTAAAAGAACCGTACCTGTGATCACATCATCGGATGCCTTGGCCTCTGCTCTAGCTGGAGCTGCGTAGAAATGACCTTGGGCACCTCTACCCCGGGCATCCACTCGACCTCCTTTCCTGCCTCCCCTAGGACCTCCCCGAGCACCTTGCTGCTGACTTTCTCCCCTAGCTGGAGGTGCTACCGCTGAAACTGGCCTCGTCGCCTGTGGAGCTGGTAAAGCTGACCTATAAACAGGGCACTCCCTATCCCAATGACAAAGATCCCCACAAGTGAAGCAACCCTATGACGATTTGCTCACGTTGAAGGCAGGCCACCCCGACCTGATACACCTGACTGGAAACCACCTCGGCCCTAACTATGGCCGGCACTATGCCGACTCTGACGGTGCTGGTCATCCTCTGAGATTTGTAATGTTGACTGATATGGGCGACTAGACTTGCCCAACAGGAACCCCTGATGACCCCAATCTCGGGTATCCCTCAGCCTGCGACGGGCCCCACTAAAGTTATCATCTGACCTAGCCCTCTTACCACTGCCCCCATGGGCCTCGCGATGGAGTTGCTCAATAGTACGGGCATGGTCCACCACATAGAAAAATGAACAGCCTACTGATAACATAGAGTGCGACTCAATCCTCAACTGCAGCCTAAAACCTCTGATAAAGCATTGGACCCGCTCCTCCTCTGTAGGTAGAATCATGCTGGCATGATGAGACAACTCTAGAAATCTGGCCTCATACTCTGATACGATCATGGAGACCTGCTCCAACATCATGGACTCATCACGGAGTTGATCCTTGACAATCTATGGAATATGTCTAGCTAGGAAGGCCACAGAAAACTCCATCCACGATACCAGTGGTGACACAGCTGGCCTGGTCTCGATAAAGGAACGCCATCACTATCTTGACGGTCCGTCCAACTGAAACGCTATGAAGTTAGCTCCTTTGGACTCCACCAACCCCAAATTTTGCAATCTCTCCCGGCAAGAGGTCAGGAACTCGTGGGCATCTCCCCCATAGCCCCGGAGAACCTATGCAGTGATAGTCTAAGAAATACTCCGAGGATCTTCTGCTCCCGTAGAGGCATAACTCCGTCTAAAGGGTCTGGCTGAACTACGGCCGGTGCTGGCAGCTGGTGAACCTCTGGAGCCACTACCACAGGCTGGCCCTGCTTTGCTTAAATCAGCTTTGGGACTGGTGCTGGGGCTTGCTACTGCCGCTATTCCTGCATACCCCCGATAGCAGCTAGGATCTGGGATAGCATGCCCTGAAGATCCGGGGTGGCAGATGGTACGGATGGTGGCTGGGCTAGTCTCGACTCCACCAGCTGAGGAGGAATCTGATCTACCCGAGGCTCTAGCTCCGGCTCAAAAGTTCTCGCTCTATCGCGGGCTGGTGCCGCAACACCACCTCGACCTCGACCTCGGGGTAAGCCTCCATTGCGCGTGCGATCCATCCTGCAACAGAGTGAACCAAGTGAGATTTCATGAAACCAATCAGACACAATGCATGAATAGTAACAAAAATAAGAAAACCTCATACGGACACCCTGTAGCCTCCCGAAGATAAGTCACAGACGTCTCCGCGCCGATCCTCCGGACTCTACTAGATGCTTGTTTTGTGCAAGTGAGACCAACGAACCTGGGGCTCTGTTACCAGCTTGTCACGACCTGATTTCTCGAATCATGATGACGCCTACCAACCCACCAGTAGGCCAGCAAAAACCTATCCCAAAACCTAGCAGTAATGGGACTCAGGGTGGAAACTAATCCTCAACTAAGAGGAAGCAACAAATACAACATATAAAGAAGGCTGAAGCGGAACAAAACTATATATATATGTACAAGACACCTCCCATGTCTGGAAGTCATAGGTACACAACTACTGATAAGAGTACAAGTCCCAATAATGGACCACAGAAAGAAACTGTCTCACCAAGAAAAGACAAGTCAAAATATAAATACAAAGGAGACAGGTAATCTTAGGACGTCATATGTCACCCTCGTCTCTTGAACAGACAACTGCATGCTCGAACTCAATGCTGAGAACTGGTGCTCGAACATGCATCACGAAAACAGATGTAGAGTGTAGCATGAGTACCAAAACAACAGGTACCCAGTAGGCATCATAAGCCGACTGAGCAAGAAAGGGGAAAACAGACAAACAAGATAGAATCAACACAACAGAGGTCGCAGAACAGGAATAGAGTAAACGGAGAGTAAAGCTAAAAATATCACAACTAAACCCAACTGGGCCCCCCATGAGTCCCGCTAGGCACACTCAAGCACAGACAAATAGGAACTCGAACGGACCCCCATAAGCCCGACAAGTACACAAAGAATCTACGCTAAAGAAATTAGGGAACCCAACTCCAAAGGCCTTAACACCCGTGGACCTCGAATCCAATAAAGATAGCACCTGGGCCTCGAACCCAATCATCAGTCTCAAGCTGGAAATAATAGACTCTAACCGTGTAACATAAGCCTCGAACTAGAAATAACGGCCTCGAACCACAAATAATAGTACATGGGCCTCGAACCCAAACCATAGTCTCAAGCAAAAAATAACGGATTCTAACCGTGTAACGTCAGCCTTAGACTGTTAAATAACGCCTCTCGCTCAACAACCTCAAGCTGGAAATAACAGACTCTAACCGTGTAACATCAGTCTCGCACTGGAGCTGGCAGCCCTTGCTCAACAGTCTCAAGATGGAAATAATTGACTCTAACCGTGTAATGTCAGAATCGAATTGGAGCTAGACGCCTCGAACCGAATCAAGCCACCACCAACAAACTCAACACAAGGCTAGACACCGTGGGACGCCATCGTCAAAAGGATATCAACCGAAGGCTCCTAGCCTATCACTACCCAACTGTCAATCGGCGCAAAAGCAAAATCTTTCGGCAACACCCAGAGCCACAGAGATAAAAAGAGGAAGAATAGAAAATCCAAAAAGTACAAAAATGCCTAAACTAAGGCCCATACTATCAGACCCAAGTCTGCTATACCCGTCTGCAAGGATCTAGTGCATCCGAATTGACATCGGATACATACTAAAGTCAACCAGGTGCATGGGACTAAGGCAACACTACCCTAGCCAATTTTAAGGTCGAAAATATCACCGCAATCACCAAAGAAAAGAAAATAACCCAAACCCATGAATGCAACAACAGATAACCACCCAACAGATAACCCACAATAATTCATCAACAACCCAATTCAACACCCCACTCTAAAGCATGATACTAACCCCGAACAGTCCAAAATTAACCCTAAATGATGAAATCAGAGAAGAAGAAAAGAAATACTAGCTACCCCCCGAATTCACAAGTCTACAAGTAATTACGCATTCAAACTCAATCTAGGAGGAAGGGAAGTCGTAACCTATCAGAAAGCAAATGAGGCACGCTCCAAGTTACTCTACCGGAGCTTTTTTCCTTTCGAACGGCCTCAGACTGCTGCCACGCTATCAAAAATACAGTCACGGCGTGAATACGATCCTTTAGACAGTACAATCATTAAAATCGGAGACAAACCAATTTTTGAATCAGAATAGGGAAATGTGGGACCCACTTCAGAATTTTTGGAATAGACTCCGTGAAAAGGTCCCAAATCCTCCCCGAAAACAATATTAAAAAATGAAACACTTATCAGGGCTCAGATCAGCTCCATGCAGGACAAATAAGAAATGCAAAACTTTACATCCAAAAGGCTTAAGCTAGAAACTTACACATCAAATTCATGGAAAATGAGGTACACCCAATGCAATGGAACCACGAACCCACGAAGTCAATGAGAATCTAAGCACCTGGGACTTCGAATCACCGAAAACATACAACCGAGGAGAGAGACATGCATTTTCAAAGATTCATCAAAAAGAGCCTCGACCTCCTTAAATAAACACTGAAGGCCGCTCTTTTCCCTGAACGCGGTCCCCAGGCCTCGCGAACGCGGAGGGAAAAAACTACAGCTCCGTGAACAGGGCCCTAGGCCCGCAAACGAGGTGAACAAGAACACCTTCACCCCACAGACCTCCGTGAATGTGGAGAACCTTCTGCGGACATGGAGCACAAGGTCACAGACCTCCACGAACGCGGAGCATCGGACCCCAAACCTCCGCGATCATATAGGAGTTCGAATCACTCAATTCAGAGTTCAGATGAGGGAGAAATCGCCATTTGAAAATGAGGGCGGAAAGGTGCAATTTCTTGTTTATAAAAATTGAAACTGGTCGCTAAAAACTGTAATTCTGGTCGTTAAAAGTCTAAATTGTTGTCGCTAAAGGTCTGCACCAGCAACCAGATTTTGCTATTTTTCAAAGTGTCAAAACGGATCCTCGGAATTTGTTCGGACCCAATGAAAATAAACTAGATATGCTACCCCACTAAATTCAACATTTCGGACTCCATGGCGCAGTCAGAATTTCCATACAAGGTAATTTAGACAAAAAGTGGGTCCCACACCTAAATGCCATTTTTAGCCAATTTCCATAACGGGCCTCATAATAAGACTTGAAGCCCCCGAAAGCTCTCAAAGGGTCATTCTAGATCAAACTCGGCATTCCAAAACTAACCGCGCTAACAGAATTATCATGCGAGTGCGTTTACCAAGAATGTTGACCCAAGTCAACTTTAAGCTAAATTTCAAAGGCTGAAGAGCTAACTGGCTCCAAAATCGTACCGGAAGCCCTAGGACTTAGGCCAACCATACTTCTTTCCTAATTTGGCCTCGCCGAAGCTGATGGAACCATCAGAATTCCTATTTGAGGTCGTTTACTTGAAGTTATGATCGAAATCAACTTTTCAAGGTCCAAAAACTCCAGAACAGGAAAACAAGCATAAACGCAAAACAAAGGAACCGAACCTATAGGGCCAGCAAGTCATAAATGACTTGGGGTCGCTATAGGAAAGCTCTAACCGACAGAAAAGAGGCACAAACACGCAAATGACCTGAAGGGTCATTACAAGAGGAGTCCTCTCTTGTAGGTGCATAGAACTAGGTTTCCTTTTTCTAATAATGGGGATTAGTTGAAACCCCTTAGTAGGGGGATCAACTTATGAACCACCATAGGATCGGAAGTTATGTTTATGTCCCCCTCCTTCTAATTTTTTTGCTTTTTATATTATACTAAGGCCTGGGGTGTTTCTCAGCCCCTAACCCACTCAAGGGTCGTTAAAATAAGAACAAAAAAAACCTTAGAGATGACAACCTAAGCATTAGGTCCTAAAATCTAAACCCTAAACCCTAAGCCCTACGAAAACCTAAACCCTAAAAAACCAATAAAAACACTTAAAACCCCTAAAAACCCTAATCCTAAAAAACACTAAAAACACCCTAAAGAAAACCTTAAAACCCCTAAACCTAAAAAAACCTAAACTTTAAACACTAAAATACCCTTAAAACCCCTAAAAAATGCTAAAATCCCTAAACCCTAAACATAAATCCTATAACCATATGATCTAAACCCTATACCCTAAACCTTAGGGCCTAAATCCTAAACCATAAAAAAACCCTAAACCGTAGGGCCTAAACCTTAGGGCTTGAACCTAAACCCTAAATCATAAACCCTAAACCTTAGGGCCTAAATCCTAAACCCTAAAACCTTAAAAAACTCTGAAAACCCTAAAAACACCCTAAAGAAAACCTTTAAAACATCTAAATTGTAAACCCTAAAAAAGCCCTTAACCTAAAAAACCCTAAACTTTAAACCCCCCAAAACCCTTAAAAACCCTAAACCCTAAACTTTGAGCCCTAAACCATAGGACAAAAACTCCATACCCTAAACCTTAGGACCTAAATTTTAAACCCTAAAAAAACCCTAAATTGTAGGGCCTAAATCATAAGGATTATAGCCTAAACCCTAAACCTTAGGGCTTAAAACCTAAATGCTAAATCGTAAATGCTAAACCTTATGGAATGAAATCTAAACCATAAACCCTAAGTTCGAAGAAACCCTAAATCCTATAATGTTAGTCCTTATACTTAAGACCTAAACCCTAAACCTTAGGGCCTAAAATCTAAATCCTAAATCCTAATCCCTAAAGACCCCTAATCCCTAAGAAACCCTAAACCCTAAAAAAAACCCCAAGAAACCCTAAACCCTAAAAAAACCCTAAAAAAGCCTAAAAAATTCAAAATCCTAAAAACCCTAAAAATCCTAAACCTAAAAAAACCCTAAAAACACCCTAAAGAAAACCTTAAAAACCCATAAATCCTAAGAAACCCTAAACCCTAAAACCCCTTAAGAAACCCTAAACCCTAAAAATCTCTAAAATTCCTTAAAAAATCCCTATAACCCCTAAACCTAAAAAACCCTTAAAACACCCTCAAGAAAACCTTAAAACCCCTAAACATAAACAACCCAAAGCCCTAAACCCTAAAAAACCCCTAAACCTAAGTAACCCTAAACTTTAAACCCTAAGCCCTAACCTTTAAACCCTAAACCGTAGGACCTAAACTCTATAACCTAAACCTTAGGCCTAAATCCTAAACCTTAAAAACCCTAAACTGCAGGGCCAAACCTTAAGGGCTATACCTTTAACCCTAAACCTTAGGGCTATACCTTTAACCCTAAACCTTAGGGCCTAAACCCTAAACCTTAGGGTTTAAAATCTAAACCCTAAACCTTAGGGTTTAAAATCTAAACCCTAAACCCTAAGCCCGGATAAACCCTAAATCCTAAGAATCTTAAAGAAATCCAAAACCTAAAGAACCCTAAAAACCATAAGAAACCCTAAAAATCCTTTAGAAACCCTAAAAAATCCTAAACCTAAAAAACCCTAAAAACATCCTAAAGAAAATGTTCAAAACCCCTAAACCTTAAGGACCCAAAGCCCTAAACCCTAAATCTAAAAAACCATACACTTTAAACTCTAAAAAAAACCAAAAAACCCAAAAAAAAATTTAAAACCCTAAACCATAGGACCTAAACTCTATACCCTAAACATTAGGGCCTAAATCCTAAACCCTAAAAACACCATAAGCCGTACGGCCTAAACCTTAAGGACTATACCCTAAACCCTAAACCTTCAGCCTTATACCCTAAATCGTAAATCGTAAACCTTAAACCTTAAACCTCAGGGCCTAAAATGTAGACTGTAAAATAACCCTAAAAACCCTAAAAAAACCATTAAAAAATCTTAAAAACACCCTAAAGAAAACCTTAAAAACTCCTAAACCTAAAGAACCCAAAGCCCTAAACCCTAAAAAACCCTAAACTTTATACCCTAAAAAATCCTAAAAATACATTAAAAGCCCTAAACCGTAGGACCTAAACTCTATACCCTAAACCTTAGGGCATAAATCCTAAATGATAAAAAAACCCTAAACTGTAGGGCCTAAACCTTAAGGACTATACCCTAACCCTAAATCTTAGGGCTTAAGCCCTAAACCCTAAATCATAAACCTTGGAGTCGGGACTACTAATCAGGTTGAGCTTGAAACAGCTTGTATTGGACTAGACTCGTGTCTAGATAATGGTTATTAAGGGGTCATTCTTGAGGTAGACTTAGAGCTTCTAATCAGCTGGATAAGAGGCACGATAGCTCCCCCTTGGCATTTCCATCATGCTTTTATCAGACTTCAGGACACCATTCGCCGGCTTCACACCTTTTCTTGTAGACACATTTACAGAGAGGGCAATGCGATTGCTGATGCATTGTCCAAACATAGCCACACCACACTTGTTGTTGTTCACTTTACTTGGATTCATCACTTGCCTATTCATATTAGGGGGCTTCTCAGGACAAACAAAATTTGTTTGGCTAACCTCAGAAGAAGGAAGACTAAGAGAATTAAAGAACCGCCTTGATCTCTTGTACGATCTCTTTTTACTCTTGTATGGGGGCCACACCACACTAGCATGGAGCTTTCACCCCCCCTTCTTTTGGTGTTACTGAGCCTTTCTTCATCATGGCTCTATCTTGTTATGCTAGTTATAGCTGTAAAGAAGAAAGATCTTTTAGGGCATACGTTTTCTCTCTTCTTGCTTTCACTTGTAAAGGGAGAGTCTCCCTTATTTATGCTTACCTTGTCTATTTGTATCGAGAGGAGTCCTCTCTTCTAGGTCATAGCTATTAGGTTTCCTTTTCTAGTCTCGGGGATGAGTTAGCTAGCCATAGTAGGTTGGCTGATTTATGAACCACCATAGGTTCGGAGGTATGGTTTATGCCCTCCTCCTTGTATTTATTTTTGCTTTTATTTATGTTAAGGCTTGGGAGTGCATGGCTCAACCCCTGACCACCACGAGGGGTGAGATTCTTGGGTTAGGTCAATTAAGTAAAAAAAACTTTAGGGCTTTAACGCTAAACCTTAGTGCCTAAAATCTAAACCCTAAACACTAAGTCCTAAGAAACCCTAAACCCTAAAAACACCCTAAAACTCTTAAGAACCCAAAAATATACCCTAAAAACCCTAAAACTAAGAAACCCTAAAAACACCTCTTAGAAAACCTTAAAAAACCCCTAAACCTAAAGAACCAAAAGCCCAAAACCCAAAACCCTAAAAAAATCCTAAACCTAAAAAACCCTAAAGAAAACCTTAAACCCTAAACTTTAAATCCTAAACCATAGGACCTAAACTCTATACAATAAACTTTAGGGCCTAAATCCTAAACCCTAAAAAATCCCTAAATCGTAGGTCCGAAACATTAGGGACTATACCTTAAACCTTAGGGATTAAGCCCTAAACCCTAAATCATAAACCCTAAACCTTAGGGCCTAAAACCTAAACCTTAGGGCCTAAAATCTAAACCCTAAGCCCTAAGCCCTAAGAAATACTAAACCCTAAAAGGACCCTAAAAATCGCTAAAAACCCCTAAAAACACTAAATTCCAAACCATAGGACCTAATCTCTATACCCTAAACCCTAGGGCCTAAATCCTAAACCTTAACAAAACCCTAAATCATAGGGCCTACATCTTAAGGACTATACTCGTAACCCTAAACCTTATGGTTTAAACCCTAAACTCTAAATCGTAAACCTTAAATCTTAGGTCCTAAACCCTAAACAATAGGGCCTAATATTTAAACCCTAAACCCTAAGACCTAAGAAACCCTAAACCCTAAGACCTAAGAAACCCTAAATCCTAAGAAACCCTAAATGCTAAAAAAAACCTAAACCACAGGGCCTAAACCTTAAGTACAATACCCTAAACCCTAAACCTTAGGGCCTAAACCCTAAACCCTAAATTGTAAACCCTAAACCCTAGGGAAAAAACCCTAAACCTTAGGGCCTAAAATATAAACCGTAAACCCTAAGCCATAAGAAATTGTAAAACTTAAACCCTAAAAACCCTAAACCTAAAAAACCCAAAATCAGCCTAAAGAAAACCTTAACAACCCCTAAACCCTTAACCTTAGGGCCTAAGTCCTAACCCCTTAAAAAACCCTAAATGGTAGGGCCTAAACCTTAAGGACTATACGCTAAACCTTAGGGCTTAAACCCTACACCCTAAATCATAAACCCTGCACCTTAGGCCCTAAACCCTAAACCTTATGGCCTAAAATCTAAACCCTAAGACCTAAGAAACCCTAAACCTTATAAAACCCTAAACCCTAAAAAAATTATAAAAAGACCCTAAGAAACTTGAAACCATGAAAAACACTAAACCTAAAAACTCTTAAGAAAACATTAAAAACCCTAAACCTAAAGAACCCAAAGCCCTAAACCCTAAACCCTAAAAAAAACTAAACCTAAAAACCCTAAACTTTAAACCCTATAGATATCCTTAAAAAAGCCTAAAAACTTTAAACCCTAAATCGTAGGACCTAATCTATATACCAT
Source organism: Solanum appendiculatum (assembly GCA_018342035.1). Taxonomy (NCBI): domain Eukaryota; kingdom Viridiplantae; phylum Streptophyta; class Magnoliopsida; order Solanales; family Solanaceae; genus Solanum; species Solanum appendiculatum. Next base: position 100,615 of record JAGDQO010001901.1, on the reverse strand, counting down.
AAACCTTATGGTTGCCACGACCCAAAGTACTCCCCTAGCCGTGACATGGCATACAAAACCTCAAAAGGCCTCATACAGGCCACTTAGCATACATAGTCCAAGATCATAGAGTTAAAAATCAAGTTCAAATCATAAGAGTTTGATAAAAGTAGCGGAAGTCTACATAAAGTGTCTCAAAGCCAATCTAACATAAGAATGAGAAATAACATCTGGGACGTAACCCAATACATGTCAAAATGAAAGAACATAACAGAACAACAAAGCTACGTCTTCGAATGGATGAGGACTCACCAAGTCGTCAATATTCCTTCTACTAAGTTGTACCCACGAATAGATGGAGAATCGCCAACTCCTACATCAATAAGTCAATATAGGCAAGAGTATGCGTTAGTACAATCAAGTACCAAGTATGATAGCAATGCACAAAAACATTTAAAACATGCTAAAACGGAACATTTTCATGACATGCAATGACCAAGCTAAAACATGTAAAAAGGTTAGAAACATAAGTCATAAATCATGATCAAAGCAAGCTGAACACATTTAAAATGCTTGTGAGATATCTTGAGAGTCGCTTTAGTTCATTATTGTGGGAAGTGAGGCATAACCGACATAGACCATGGAAGCTATAACATGGAATCTGGTGTTTTCCCTACATCAAAAAAGGGTTGCCTTACTTGCCAAGGTAATACCTTAACTTCTAGCTTACGTTGATCCACTAGCTAATCCTATGGTGGTACATAGTTTATGGGACATGGGGAATAACCACTCGTCCACTCGGTGCTAAGCATATTTCCCACATAATAGTCATAAATCATAATTCATCTTAACTTTAGTAGACATGGGTAATCGCCCCTTCTATATCATTAGTAGACATGGCTAATCACCTCTTATCTATCATTACGGAACATGGGTAATCGCCTCTTATTTACTTTTAGGGAACATTGGTAATTGCCTCTACATGGGTAATCACCTCTTGTCCCTTTATTAGAATAGCCTAATAAGAAACAGGGGTAATTACCTCTCGTTCCTTTCAAATTCATAGGTTGAGTAATATATGAGAATTTCCCTTTCACAACTCAACAACAACATCAACATATCATCAACTTTGGTGCTTCAATTTTAAAACACCCATAAAACATCATTTATTTCATAAGAGACATGCATGCTTTCATAAACTTTATCTTTACATGGTTCATCATACTCATAACTTGAAGATCATAGATTTCACATGGGTTCATAAGAATTCATCTTAAATCATGCAATTCAATGCAAACTCATGCTTAGAAAACCGTAAACAAGACAATTTGATCTTACTTGAAGGAACCCACATGATAGAGGAAAATCATAGATTTTGATTGAACGTGCTTACTTTCATAAAACCATCTTTAGGTCATTCATAATCTCATCATAAAATTCATAGCTAAAGAATCACAGTTCATACATAGGTTCACATAGACTTCATGAAATTCATGCCTTCACAGTTTAACCCATCAACACATTTATAATTTTGAATTTGGGGAAAAAGGCATGGGTTCATGGGGATTCATCTAAATTCATGAAATTCAACTCAATTTATACTTCAAAGTTCATAAATCAATCAATTGAAGCAACATTGCAAAGAATCCACGACACGGAAGAAAACCCCTAATTCAATTGAGAACTTCTCACTTGAAAATTGGAGATTTTACGGATTCCATGGAGGAAAGGGCTCCATGGATGAACACTATCATACCTTAGGGTCTTGATTCCTTAAGCAATTGATGTAGAAAAGCTTGATTTCTTGAACACTAGCTTGTTCTCTTCTTCTTCTTCTAACTTCTAAAGAGAGATATATTTTAGGTGGAAGAATTTGGAGAAATCTTGTAAAGTGATGGGAAAGGGTAGATTTTAGGATTAAAAGGGCTTATATAGAGTTAGGAGAAAGTATAAACTGACTTAGATTAGTAAATAAGCCATTAGGTGAAAAGACCAAACGACCCCACTTACCATTTGACCAATGGTTGGTAGGTCAACCTACAGCCCGTAGGTCACCAACCGTAGGTCCTCCTGCCTTAGCCCCAAAAATTAAATTAATTCCTCCTTCCAACCAGTAGCATCAATGACCTCCCCCCCCCCTCTTAACCTACTATTGGTAAGTCAAACGAAGATTGGTAAGTCAAGTAGGAAGTCACTCCTTAGACCTACTACTCCTACCCCTCTTGACCTACTATTGGTAAGTCAAACGAAGATTGGTAAGTCAAGTAGTAAGTCACTCCTTAGAAATTTTTTCCAACTTTTACCCCCTAGGCAGCCTTACCAACAACCCCTAACCCCTTGACCTATTGTTTGTAAGTCCACCAATGGTTAGTAGGTCAAGTGGTAAGTTACCAAAGTTCCCAAAAATTGAATTTTTTTGCCCTTTCGAATCCGGGGTGTTGAATTGTCTCTCCCATTATCCCAAGAACCCCATGTTATCAACAATGGTGTTGACTCAACATAATAAGAAAGTGGTTCAAAGAAGATCACATGTATTGACTCAATGCTCCCCCTACCCACTTCCCCCATTGTTAATGTTATTTATTCTAATGCTGAGGATTCTGTTGGAGGGATGGATGGAGAGTTAAAGGAGAACACAACTAACTTGTAGGAAGGGGTATCCAAATAGGTGAACTTGACTCATGTTTTGCATGAGAATTTACACATTGACCCTTGACAAGACCCTATAGCTTCTACAACCACTTATATGGAACAAATCAGACATACAACATAGAATCAAGTTATGGTACAGTGCATGGATTCATGAAAGAAATAGGGGGGCAAGGAAAAACATTTGAGTGAGATGAATACTCCTACTAACACTCCAAATAAGAAAGGGCAACAGGTAGACAAGGAGGGTACCATTCAGAAAAATGATGATACAACACCTGTGAAATCCCCAAACAACAAATCTCAAGACAGACAAAGTAAAATGAAAAGAGATGCTATCAAAAGAAGGCAACAACAGACTAGAGAATTACAGGGTACCAGTGATCAGATGAATCAAGCTCACAACCATCTCACTTAGAACACTAAGAGTTCAGCCACCACTACAACTACCAACCAAAATATACTAAGTATGATGTTCTCCACTCTGAAGATGAATATGACCAGGATACTCAGTCCTTGGAAGGAAATGAAGATGAGGAGGATGAAACCAGTGCACATCTTATTAAGGCCTTTGGTTCAATTTTCAATAGTGAATTCCAAGGTGAGATGCAGGAAATTACTTAACAACAAGGATTATCCCCAAAAGGCAGAAAGCAAAAAAAACAAAGTACCAAGCAAACCACCACCAACAAATCTGCTACTTCAAGTAGACCAAACACTAGATCTAACATCAGAGGTTTATTAAGACACTTTGCTAGAATGCTAGGAGTATCAACACCCTTGGATCTCTAGAAAGACTCCAAACTCTCAATAAACTGTAAAATCTTGCTATGATTGCTATTCTTGAACCATTTGCAGATAATACTCAACTCAACAATTATAGAATCCAGCTGAATATGGAAAATGCACACTTCAATCCTAATGGGAATATTTGGTTATTCTGGAATGCTGAGATGAATTGTACCATTTTGGAAGGAGATGAACAACATATCACTTGCACTGCTCAACATGTTGAAATCAAGGACAAGTTTATTATTTCTGTCATCTATGCAAAATGTAAAGATTACATGAAAAGACCTCTTTGGGATAGACTCATTCACTTCTCCAATATGCACATTCCTTGGTGCACTATTGGAGACTTTAATGTAATTACCACCACAAAAGATAAACAAAGAGGCTTTTCTTATAACATGAATAAAAGTTTTGACTTCATGAGTGTTATTGAAGCTTGTGTCCTACTGGACCTTGACTAGAGTGGGCAACACTATACATGGTTCAATCAAAGATCAGAAGAGGCTAGGGTATGTAAGAGGTTGGATAGATCTATGGTTAATGTCCATATTTCTTCATTAGGGTCAGATTACTGTTCTCTACTAATGGAAATTGTGGTCAGAGTAGAGCAGACCATCAAATACTTCAAATTCCTCCACTGTTGGACTGAACATGCTTACTTCATGCACGTGGTAAAGGCATGCTGGGATAGGGAAGTGAGAGGTAGTCCTATGTGGAAGCTACAACAAAAGATGAAAAGGCTTACTCATACCCTTAGTTCTTGGTCCTCAAATGAATTTGGAGACATTTTCAATACTCTCATGGACTATGAGGAAAACGTCAAAACTACTGAAGTGGAGGTAATTACTAACAACACTGAAGAAAATAGAGCTAAGCTTCACCAAATCAATGCCAAGTATATCAAATACTTGAAATTGGAAGCCTCTATTCTAAAACAGAAAACTCAACTGCAATGTTATAAAGAGGGTGATGCAAATTCAAAATATTTTCATACTATATGAGAGGGAGGAGAAGGAAACTTTTCATTCACATGGTCAGTAATGATGAACATGAATGGATTGAAGGTGATGAGAATATTGCCAATGTAGCATATGACCATTTCCAACATATTTTTACTTGACATGAGAATAGGATTAATGAGGACATCCTGCATCATATTCCCAGACAAATTTCAAATGAGCAGAACAGGAGACTTCAAGAGATGCCTACTAGTGATGAATTGAAGCAAGTGGTATTTTCAATGAACCCAAACTCTGCTCCAGGTCATGATGGGTATGGGGGGAAATTCTTTCAAACCTGTTGGGATATTATTAAAGAAAATCTTCTAGATGTTGTACATGCCTTTTTATGTGGTTATACAATGCCTAGATTTATTTCTCCTGCATGCCTGGTCCTTCTTCCTAAAGTGGAGCACCCTAATAAATTCTCTGAGTTCAGACCTATAAGTCTCAGTAACTTCACCAATAAAATCATATCCAAGCTCTTGTGTCTGAGATTAGCTCATTTCTTACCAGACATCATTTCTCACAACTAATCTGGTTTCGTTAGAGGTAGGAGTATTTCAGAAAACATCATACTGGCCCAGGAGATCATACATGGTATTAAAAAACCCAATGATGATGTTATTATCTTTACTTCTTGGAACAAAGATTCTTTACAGTTAATCATGGAGATATTGTCTACTTATGAATCAACTTCTAACCAACTCATCAACAAAAGAAAAAGTCACTTTATGGTTCCCACAAACACCCCTGTTGTAGTTATTGAAGTCATAAAAGAGGCCACTGGTTTCACTCAGAAAGAAAGCCCTATCACTTATCTAGGTTATCCTCTTTATATTGGAGGGCAAAGAATCATTTATTATTCTGATCTGGTGGATAAAGTTATTAAAAAAACTAGTGGTTGGTAGTCTAGGATTCAGAGTTTTTATAGCAAAAGTACTTTGGTGAAACATGTGTTACAATCAATTCCCATTCATACTTTGGCAGCTATCTCACCTCTTAGAACTACCATTCAATATATTAAGAGAGTGACAACTTACTTTTTTTGGGGCCTGGACAGAGACAAGAAAAAGTATCAGTGGGCTTCATGGGAAAGACTTAGTTTTCCTTATGATGAAGGGAGTATTGGAGTAAGACAACTTAGTGATGTTTGCATTTCTTTACAAGTCAGGCAATGGTGGAATTTAAGGACTAAACAATCCTTGTGGGGATAGTTCTTCAAGGAGAAATACTACCAGAGAGCCAACCCTGTAGATAAGAAGTGAGATACTGGTGAATCCCTTGTTTGGAAATATTCGTTGAGATACAGGAGTACAATGGAAGCTCAAATCAGATGGAGAATTCATTCTCGGAAGTGCTCCTTTTTGTGGGATGATTGGACTTAAGAAGGTCCCTTAGCACACCACTGTCACAACATTACCAGCCTTAATAATGCTACTGCGTCTCACTTCAGGAATAATGGACAGTGAAATAAATCTCTGGTGAGAATGCATGTCCCTACCCTCTTAATCCCCAAAATCTTGAATACAACAATCCATTATCAAGAGGATGTTCCAGATAAGGCAATTTGGAAACTTAATGACAATGGTGTGTTCACTTTATCTTCTGCATGGGAGCTTATTAGAGGCAAGAAAATCAAAACCAGGCTCAACACTCTTACCTGGCACAAGTATGTACCTTTCAAAGCTTCCTTTTTAATTTTGAAGGCTCTAAGAACCAAATTACCAACTAGTGAAAGGCTCAGAACATTTGGAGTGGAACTTGCTGCTTGCTTTTGTTGTTTGAGACCTTGATGGGATGACATTCAACACATCTTTGTCCATGGAAATTTTGCAAACCATATTTGGAAATTCTTCTCTTGGATGTTTGGTGTTTTCCAAAACCATAACCCTTTGAGGAATCTCCTAATGAAATGATGGGGCATGGAACCCAAAAATGAGGTACACAAACTCACTATCAAAATACTCTCCATCTTCATATGCTGGAACTTGTAGAAGAACAGATGCACAGCTAAATATGGAGACAAACAATCTAGTATAGCCAGAGTCAAGTATTTAATTTTTAGAGACATTCTCTAGCTCCTCACTATTTCTTTCCCATATATACAGTGGCCTAATAATTGGCATAATTTAATCACTATGATAGAGGGTGCATGGAAGAGACCCCCTTATAATATCCTTAAGCTCAATACTGATGGCAGTGCTCTATATAATCTAGGTAAAATAGGGGGATGGGTATCCTTAGAGACTCACAGGGTAACATAGTCTATGCTTTCAGTGTGTCTCTAGATATTGGTACCAATAATCAAGCTGAAATTCAAGCAACTGCACATGGTCTTCAGTGGTGCATTTAACATAGATACAAAAGAATTATCCTTGAAGTGGACTCTGAACTTCTCATCAAACGGCTCATATACATTTCAAACCACCTTGGAAATTGCAGCAGTACATCAGGGAGCTTCACCATCTCATCAGTCAATTGGAGTTCTTTCAATGCCAACATGTTTACAGAGAATCTAATTGCACTTCTGATTTTCTGTCTAAGAAGAGTCACTTGTTGTACATTACTCAACACTTCTACACTCAACATAAATTTCTTGATACTGTTAAAGGGAGCTATCTACTAGAAAGAACGGGAGTGATCAACTTCAGAATCCTCTTTTGTGCATGATGTAAAATCTAAGCAAGACCTTGATCCTAATTTGGTGGAACTGAAAGAAGCGGTTCTCAAGAATTCCATAGAGGTTTTCTCCCAAGGGGGAGATGGTGTACTTCGTTACCAAGGCCGCTTATGTGTTCCCGACCTAAATGATTTGAGAGGGCAAATTTTGTCGGAAGCTCATAGTTCTTGATATTCTATCCACCCAGGAGCTACCAAGATGTACCGTGATTTGCAGGAAATCTATTGGTGGAATGGCATGAAGAAAGCCATTGCGGAATTTGTGACTAAGTGTCCTAATTACCAACAAGTGAAGGTTGAGCATCAGAGATCTGGAGGTTTGACCCAAGACATAGAGATTCCTACTTGGAAGTGGGAAGTTGTGAATATGGATTTCGTAGTATGTTTGCCTCGCACAAGGCGATACTATGATTCGATTTGGGTTGTGGTTGATAGAATGACCAAGTCAGCCAATTTCATTCCCATCAGAACTTCTTATGTTGTGGAGGATTATGCTAAATTGTACTTGAGAGAGATGGTTAGGCTGCATGGAGTGCCTTTATCCATTATCTCCGATTGAGGTGCTCAATTTACTTCTCAATTTTGGAAGTCATTCCAAAAAGGTCTTGGTACTCGTGTTAAGTTTAGCACGGCCTTTCATCCCCAAACCGATGTGCAAGCGGAGCGTACTATTCAGACTTTAGAAGATATGTTAAGAGCTAGTGTTATTGAGTTCAAGGGTACTTGGGATGACCATTTGCCTTTGATCGAGTTTGCTTATAATAATAGCTACCATTCTAGTAATGGTATGGCTCCATTTGAGGCTCTCTATGGTAGGAGGTGTAGATCTCCCATAGGTTTGTTTGAAATTGGGAAAGTTGCTTTGGTAGACCCCGAGTTAGTGCATGAGGCTATGGAGAAATTTCGGCTTATTAGAGAAAGAATGAAAACTGCTCAAAGTCAACAAAAGTCTTGTGCGGATGTTAGAAGAGGAGAATTAGAATTTTATGTTGATGATTGGGTTTACTTGAAAATTTCACCTATGATGGGTGTAATGAGATTTGGGAAGAAAGGCAAGCTTAGTCCCCGTTATGTAGGCCCATATCAGATTTTGAGATGTGTTGGTAAGGTTGCTTATGAGCTTGATTTGCCTAATGAGTTGGCATCGGTGCATCCGGCTTTCCATGTCTCATTACTGAAAAAGTGTGTTGGTGATCCGACCTCTATAGTGCCAATAGAGACTCTTGGCATAAAGGATAGTCTTTCCTATGAAGAGATTTCGATTGAGATTTTAGACTGACAAGTCCGGAAGTTGAGAAAAAAAGAAGTTGCTTCCGTGAAAGTTCTATAGAGGAATCAATTAGTTGAGGATGCTACTTGGGAGGCTGAGGCCGATATGATGTCCCGCTATCCTCATCTTTTTCCTTTCGATCCTTCTCTAGCTTAAGGTACCTAGTTCCTCATGGTTCGTTCTTTTGGTCTCATGTGTCATAGTTGATTTCCATGATTCCTTGATTTTTTATGCATGTTCATGAAGAGTCTACTATGATATATGTGCATTGAGTATGAATTGCATAAAGTCTTCATGAATTTAGTGTTGAGCATGCTTTAGCTTGGAGTTGATGTTTCCTTCGGATACGTGCATTTATATGCTTGCATGTTAGGTTGGGTTGTTAGTGCGAGTCTATAACCTTTCTCATGATGTTTAGGTTCTCATTCGAGGACGAATGTCCCCAAGGGGGAGATATTGTAATAACCTAGTATTCCAAGGAATGAAAAATGCAGAATTTAGTAGGCAGTGACCTATGGAGGCCACTTAAGGGCCGTAGTCAGGTTGACGGGCCGTAGGTGAGAAGCCGTCAATGGCTTTGTCAATTTCAGTAATTCTCAGTCTTTGAAGTGTGATCTACGGAGTACCAAGACGGAATGTGAGTTAGCTGACGGTCCATAGAAAGTAACTGTAGATGTTCCCCAGACCTTGGTTAAATTCTTGAACCTCAGGCTGTGATCTACGATTGAGGTGTACGGTCCATAGATGGACCTACCAACCGTAGATTGAAGCCATCGTTGTAGGGTACCTAGATACCAACTCTCTGAATCTTTTAACGGTTCAACATGATGGTCCGTCAATGGATGTACGGACCGTAAGTCCTGACCGTAGATAGGCCCCGACAATTTTTAATTAAGGGCTTTATGGTCTTTTCCCTAGTTAATTCCCTAATTAACTAAGTTGGTTTTACCCTTAATGAAGGTCCTATATATAGTTCTCCATACCTAAATCACTTCATTCTAACTCATTCCCTAAATTCACCTCTAAGATATTACTCTCTCTAAAAGAAATCCTCTCTAGCTCAAGGAAGAAGAAGAAGCTAAGTCCTCCATTGAAGATCATCCAATTTCCTCCAATTTCTAGTGGGATTTGCTAAGGTATGATGGTATTGACTACTGGAGTTGCTTCCTCCATTGGGCCCTCCCTTTTCTTCATGAATTTCAAGGTTCAATTCCCTTCAAGTAAGCTAGGGATTGATCAATTCTTATGGGTTCTTCGAGTATGAGTCCAATTACTTATTTTATGCTTTGTAGTCCACGAAAGCAGAAACACTCAATGAAGTAAGCTTGCACTAGTCCATGGTATGTGAAGTCATACTTAGCTTGGATTGGCAACCCCAGTTTTACCTTTCCGTGGATATCAATACTTATGATTGTATAGTGGGAATTATGCATAGAACCGAGTGGACGGGTGACAAGTCCCCATATATCCTATGCCTATGTGCCCCATAGGTGGTCTTTAACAAGCCCATATTATATCAGCTTAGCTAGTGGATCCATGTAGGCTATGGTTCAGGATTCTACCTTGGCAAGTAGAATAGCCCTTTTTCGGTGTAGGGCAGACACCGGATTCCATTTTGAGTTATTCCATGGTCTACAGATCGGTTTAAGGCTTTTCCCACACTTCAGCTTGCACAATGGTGTATGTGTTACTAAAAGTAAAGTAAAGTAAGGAAGAGTAAAGGAAAGATGATTTAGCTTGCTTTGGCCATGGTTTATGCTTTATGCTATTTGCGTATATGCCTTATCATGTTTAGCTTGGCCAATTGCATGTCTTGTTTATATCTCAGTTTCTAGCATGTTTTATGAGTTTATTGCATGGCTATCATACTTTGTACTTTATTGTGCTAACGCATACTCTTGCCTGCATCAACTTCTTTGGTGTAGGGCGTGGCAGTTCCCCTACTCGTGGCTAGAGCATTGATCTAGAGTTGGATTGTAGACTTCCGCTATTTTGATTAAAGCTTTGATATAAAATTCTCTTTCAAACTCTTATTTCTCTATTATCTTGTATGTTATGTATGCGAAGGGCTTGTATGAGGCCGCTCGGGGTCTTCTACGCGGTGTTACATCTAGGGGCTACCTTGGATCGTGACATGAACTGTGCACATGAGATTTTGATGGTGAATGCCTGTAAAAGTTGTGAATCGTGATTGTGTTGGTTAAATTGCGGAATTGAATTGATAAACATGTTGGGTCATTGCCTAATTTATTGTGGGTGAGTCTAAGTAGCCCAGTGTGACCCAATTGCATGATTTTTCCCTATAATGGATAGGGTAACTACTTTCTTAAGGGCAAATCATCAATTATTTATGTTCTTAGTAATATGTGGGGGAAGTCTGAGTACCCATGGGTAGAAATGCATATTGGTGGATTGTTATGTTGGGGGGAAACTAGTATTTATTGTGCGTGTCGGTTTAGATGTGGTTTTTTGGCACTAGGTTGAACACTTCCTGTTCGACGGGATTGTTTTAGCTCACCAAGAAGGTTAGGCAAATCGCCGAGTAAGCCCCAGATCCCCTTCCTTAGCATATGCATGGCCTTGCATACTTTCCCATTTAGGGGCTTGTCTTAGTCCACTGAACCCATTTGGAGTATCTCCGAGTAGGAGAGGACATTGCCCTTGGTGCTTATATCTTTCCATTTTGCAATTTCAGCTTCGGCAGACTTTTCTTAAACTGCTGAAACCGACTTGGCAAATCGCTGAGTTGGCATTAACTTTGCCTTGTATGCCTGAGCCTTGAGTTAATTATCACTGTCCATTTTGATGAGCTCATCGGAGTTAACTGATCCTGTTTGGCAATATGCCTTCTCATTAGGCATGCCTCAAGAGTATTTTTTAAATGTGATTCAACATGCGTTCAATTTCAACTAACCTTCACAAATCCTTTATTTAAATTTGTGATTTACAGGTAATGGCAAAAACTAATGGCAAGCATGTGGTCTCCTCTAACACAACATCAGAAAGAGAGTCCTCTCTTCCTCCAAAGAACTAGAAAGGCATCTCAATTAATGAGCCTTCTGAGGCCTATCGTGCCCAACAAACCAACCCTCAGACCCCTACTAGCGGGGGCAAGAAAGTGAGAAAACATATTGCAAAGAAGCAAGTGAACATCCGCACCCAGTTAGCATCACCTCCACAAGATCTTGATCCTACATCCCATGTTCTCCAAATAACAGCTCCAAGAGTTTTGAATAGGCTCAAGGAAGAAGGAGAAGGGACCATTTGGTGGAGCGTAGACTCTCAACTGATGGAGTCATAAGTGACTACCCAGCTATCTGGGCTGCAATAAAATTTTGCAAATCAGAATAGTTCACGAAGGCCAGAAAACCTTATGTGCCAAAGTGGGTACAAGAGTGCTATGAACCTATGCAAAGATGTTGCCAAAGGAGAGTAAGGGCACTATCTGGAAGACATTACATGAAGTGAAAGTGAGGGGAATAATGATTTAGTGCCATGCCAATGAGACTAACACAATATTATGCACCCCAAACAATCATTCTTATGCATACAAGACAAGGAGAACTAAGAGTTTAGATGCATTAAAGGGATGGTTGGCCCCTTTGATATTCGATGAGTCTTCCCCCTCTTGGATGGCTGAAGGAGCGAAGATCGAGAAGAAGGACCTGAACATTGTAGCATGATACTGGTTCCAGTTTATTAGCAGCAACATTATGCCATCCCAAAATGAGTCTAAACTCCGGCATCCAAAAAATAGTACTAGTGGGTTCCATTATTCAGAAGCCTTCAGACGAAGTGGACTCCGCTCCTTACTTAAAGGACCATCTTAATGAAAACTCAAGTGACTTAGATGGTGTAGTTGTTGAGAAGCCTTCAGACGAAGTCGAGGGACATCCTGAAAGCAAAGAAAAGGTGAACTCACAAAGGATATTAAGAAGAATCCTAATGAACAACATCAGGACATGGATGACTAAGGAAACTTAATTGCACAGCACCAGGGTGGGAATTATACCCCAACTGTAGATGTGCTTAAGCTTTAAAGTTCATCCAAGTTCTCATTTGGAGTTCAGAGTAATGAAAAGGAATTCACCCAACATGTTGAAGTTGCACAATAGGCTCAAATGAGGAAAAATGAGCCAGTTCAAAAGCAAGGTAAAACCAATAATGATAGAGATAATTCTTCACAAGGAAATCAAGATTTTGTAGGAAAGAATGTAGAGGGCAAGCATCAGTCAAAGGAGGGAAGCAGCTCAGATTACTAGAAGCAAGGAAATGAGGTAATGGCGACAAATGAACAAATTAGTGCTAGGGCTAATGCAATAAAGCAGGGGAATAAACAAGTCAAAAATGGTAAGTCTGTCAATGTTGAGGCTCATCATAAAGCAACCTCTGCGGTGGAAAAGGCTACGATCACCAGCAGAAGGACAAAAGCACTCAGGTTTTTCAGAACAACTATCCTAAAGTTTCTAATAACTTTGGCAGGTATGTTCCTAACTCTCGTAAGGGTAGAACTGCGTAGAACGAACCTTCCCTTTCAAATGATCAGCCCAATCCTAAAAATCAGAACAATCCCAAAAGGGATATGGTTCCTGAGCCAGCACCTTACACTATCATTCAGACTTTTGCTACTCAACTAAGACAAAACCAGGACAAATCTGACATTCCTACTGAATTAACTACTCCTACTATTACTACTAAACAAGGGCTGCCTGTAGTCATATTTCAAAAAGAAGATTTTACAAGGAAGCTGACTGCTAAATGCAAGTTCACATTGGTTGGAAAATTCACAAACACCATGCCTAAAGTGGAGCTTATTAGAAAGAATTTTATCCTGCAAACTCAGTTTTCTAGGGGAGTGAAAATAACTTATTTTAATGATAGACATGTCTATATTGACTTGGATAATGAGCTTGATTATATCACAGTTTGGACAAAGCAAAACATGATTATAGAGGGCCAACTGAAGAGAATTAAAACTTGGACCCCTACTTTTAAACCTGAGGAAGAGACCCCCATATTTCCTATTTGGGTCTCTCTTCCAAAATTACCTTGGAATTGCTATAAAAAAGAATTTTTAATTGCCTTGTTGGGTCCTATTGGTAAGGTCTTATACCTAGACACTGTTTCTATTAAAAAACAAGAGGTAACTTAGCTAAGGTCAAAGTCCAAATTGATTTTACTATAGAGAGGCCTCCACATGTTTTGATGGGGTTTGATAAAGAAGATCTCAACATTGGGAGGTGGCAAGCTATACAATATGAGAGTGTACTCGACTATTGTATGTATTGCAAGCATCAGGGGCACTTGATACATGTTTGTACTATTAATAAAAGAGATGAGGATTATAGAAAAAGGAAAGAACAGGAGGCAGAAAAGAGGAACAAAAATAAAGGGGAATAGGAAAGAAAGGAGTTCATAAATGTGTAGGTACAAGACAACAACAAGGATGCTGGTTTGGATCAGCAGTCAGTTCAATAAAAAGAAAATAAAGCAACAGGAGAGCAATGGCAGACTCAAAAGAGGAAAAATAAACACAATTCCAGTAATATGGGAAGGCCCAACTCACCTCAAGAACTTCAAGAAAATGGCAAACATCACCAGCCTCCACCACATCCAGGTATGATTTCTATTTCACCTATTTCTACTCATAATAATTATGTTGATCTTACTGTGCAGGATCAAACCAACAATCAAGATATAGAAACAACACACCAACCAGCAAGGAATGAAACAAAGGAGAAGCAAACTGCCTATGAGTCTAATATTGGCTTACTTCCCCCAAAGTCTCAAGCTTATCAAAACACTATGATTAATAATAAAACACATGTTTCTGGTGGAACAAACAAGAACACCTAATGTATTGACTCTATGCTCCCCACACCCCATAACCCCATTAATATTGAATTGTCTGATGTTGATGAGGTTGTTGGAGAGATGGATGGAGGGTGTCAGGAGAAAACTTCTAACCTGCAGGAAGGGGCTTCCAAAGGTGGGGACTTTCTCTCATGCTTTCCATGAGAACCCACACAAAGACCCTAGTTTTGACCTTAGAGCCCTTGCTACCACTAATCAAAATCAGAGAAAAAACCAGTAAAAAAATAATAAGAACTTGCAAAATGTTAACACTGGTCAGGCTCAATATCTTGTTGCAACCATTCAACAGGGTGGCACTAACACATAGAGGCAAGGGCTGGTTAGTGTAAATATGGATACAGGGCAAGACAACAACTCTACTATGCATACTCCTCAGAAAAAGGAAAAAAAGGTTACCAAGGATGATCAATTACTGCAGGGTGGTGGAGATCAATTTCGGAAACCTCCAAACAACAAATTACAAGGTAAACTTACCAATAAAAGATATTTGCTATCAAAAGAAGATAGCAAAAAGAAGATGAAGGGCAAGGAAAGAATGAGGCCCTTCAGTCATCAGGTGTTAATGAAAGTACACAGCCAGGAATGCCAAATGACTATGGAGTCCTGAATTCTTAAGATGAATCTAACCAAGATACTCAGTCACTGGAGGAAGCTATTGATGAGGATGAGGAGACTAGTGCTCACCTCATCAACGCATTTGGATCCATCTTTCATAGTGATTGTCAAGAAGAAATTCAGGAAGTTTCTACAAAGCAAGTCTATCTCTAAGGGGTAGACAACAGCAGAGACAAACCAAACATCAGACCACATTTGCTACTACTAGTAGACAAAACACCAGAGCTAAAAGTAGAGGTTTTTAATGATTAGAACACTTTGCTGGAATGCTAGAAGCATCAACACCCAAGATGCATTGGAAAGACTCCAAAATATGAAGAAGTTGCATAATCTTTCTATGATTGCTCTTCTTGATCCATTTGCCTGACAATAGCCAACTCAACACTTATAAAATTCATCTGAATATGGATTTTTCTACTTGCAATTATAATGGAAAAATGTGGTTGTTCTGGACTTCTGATATGCATTGTAATATTATTGAGGTTGATGATCAGCATATTACATGCAATCTGAAGCACGTGGAATATAAAGAGAGGTTTATGGTTTCATTCACCTATGCCAAATGCAAGGATCATATGAGAAGACAACTTTGGGACAAGTTGCTCCACTTCTTAAATATTAATATTCTGTGGTGTACCATTGGTGACTTTAATGTGATTACCTCTCCAGAAGAAAAACTTGGGGGGATACCTTCTAATATGAACAAGAGTTGTGATTTCATAAGTATCATTGAAGCATGTGGTTTGATGGACATAGGCTATAATGGTCATCATTTCACATGGTGTAATCAAAGGGCTACTGAGGACAGAATCTGGAAAAGGTTGGACAGAGCTATGGTAAATGACAAATGGCTTCAGGACGTGCCTCAAACTACTATATCTCACCTCTCCTCTATGGGTTCTGACCATATTCCTTTACTTATGGAATATGTGGTGAGATTAGATCAAAACACCAAGTATTTCAAATTCCTTCATTGTTGGATTGAGAATAGTAATTTTCAGTCCATAGTTAGAGACTGTTGGGACAAGGAGGTCTTTGGGAATCAAATGTGGAGGTTTCATTTGAAGTTAGACAGATTATCCTCTACTCTTAGCAACTAGTCTAAGGATGAATATGGTGACATCTTCACTAAGGTTAAAGAGTATGAGGAAATAATCAGAAATATTGAGGAAGAGGTTATCCATGACAACTCTGGGGAAAGCAGGGCTAAACTTCATAGTATTAATGTTGAGTACATTAAATTCCTGAAATTGGAAGTCTCCATCCTTAAAGCAAAAGACCCAACTCCAGTGGTTTAAGGAAGGAGATTCCAATTCCAAATACTTTTATGGGGTTTTGAGAGGAAGAAGGAGAAAATTATTCCTTCACAACATTTGCACTAATAATGATGATGATTGGGTCCATGGTGATGAAAATATTGCTAATGCTGCCTGTGCTTATTATCAGAATATTTTCTCTAGCCAAGATAATAGAATCAATGAAGAGCTCCTTAACTGCATCCCCACTATGGTTTCTCCAAAACAAAATCAGTCTCTCCAAGCCATGCCTAACCTTGATGAACTCAAACAGGTGGTTTACTCTAGGAACCCTAATTCTACACCTAGTCTTGATGGCTTTGGGGGAAAATTTTACAAATCTTGCTTGGACATTATTAAAGAGGATCTCCTTGATGCTGTCCATACCTTCTTTTGTGGATATTTCATGCCCAAATTCATGTCTCATGCTTGTCCTGTGCTTCTTCCCAAAGTTGAGCATCCTAATAGATTCAATAAATTTAGGCCTATTAGCTTGAGTAATTTCTCCAACAAAATAATTTCCAAGCTTCTTCGTCTTATAATAGGTCCCATTTTACCTACCCTCATCTCTCAAAACCAAACAGGCTTTGTCAAAGGAAGAAGTATCTCTGAAAATATCATGTTAGCTCAGGAAATTACTCATGGTATTAAAAAGCCTAATGAAGGTGATAATGTGATCATCAAGCTGAACATGGCTAAAGCCTTTGATAGAGTCTCTTGGTCCTTTACCTGCATGGTCTTAAGGAAAATGGGATTTGGAGAAATGTTCATAGACTTAGTCTGGAGAATTATGAGCAATAACTGGTACTCAATGATTTTCAATGGATCCAGACATGGGTTTTTCCACTCCACCAGAGGTCTCAAATAAGGGGATCCTCACTCTTTATTCTGGGGGCTGAGGTTTTATCCAGGATGCTTAACATGCTTCACCATGAGAAGAACTACAAGGGTCTCTGTATGGATGCTAAAGGTCCTCAAATCAACCATCGGAGTTTTGCTGAAGATGTGATTATCTTTACATCTAGCAATAGGAACTCTTTGCAGCTCATCATGAAGACTCTTAATGCTTATGAGAATGTTTCTGATCATCTCATTAATAAGGCTAAAAGTCACTTCATGGTTCCTGATTCTACTCCTCTTGAAATAACTATGTTGATAAAAGAGATAACTGGTTATACTCAAAAAATGAGCCCTATTACCTACCTTGGTTGCCCTCATTATATTGGTGGTCAAAGAATCATCTACTATTCTGAATTGGTGGCTAAGGTGGTAAAAAATATTAGTGGCTGGCATTCCAAGATTCTTAGTTTTGGAGGTAAAGTTACTTTGGTTAAGCATGTGCTTCAGTCTATTCCTATTTACACTATGGCTGCCATCTCACCTCCAAAAACTACTATCAAGTATATTAAAAGTGTGACTGCTGACTTCTTTTGGGGAAGGGACAATGATAGGAAAAATATCATTGGGCTTCATTGGAAACACTTAGCCTTCCTTATGATGAAGGAGGTATTGGATTAAGGAACCTAGAAGATGTGTGCACCTCCTTGCAATGAATCCTTGGTTAGACAATGGTTTCCCCCCTACTGGTTCCCAAGGTCCTGAGCACCAGGATTGACTTTCAAATTGAGGTCCCTGATGAACCTGTGTGGAAACTCAATGAGAATGGCAAATTTTCTTGTGCTTCAACTTGGGACCTCCGCAGCCAGAAGAAGAACAAGGACATATTCAACTCCTATATTTGGCATAAGCATGCCCCTTTTAAAATATATTTTCTCATTTGGAGGGCTCTAAGAGACAAACTTCCTACAAATGAAAAAATCATTAAGTTTGGCACTGATCCTATTAGATGTTCTTGCTGTATCAAACATGGGTGGGACACCATTGATCATATTTTTGTCGATGGTTCTTTTGCGAATTACATGTGGAACTTTTTCTCAGCAATATTTGGTATGCCTCTTAGTCACTTACCTCTAAAGAACCTGCTGGAAAAATGGTGGGACTTAGAGGCCAAGAATGAAGTTCATAAATTGTTAATACAGTCTTTTCCTATCATTGTGTGTTGGAATCTTTGGAAAAATAGGTGTTCTTCTTAACATGGGGGCAAACAGTCAAAGTGCTAGAGTCAAGTATCGAATTCACAAAGACACCATACATCTTCTCTCTACTACACACCCTTACCTACAATGGCCTACTAACTGGTCTAATATGATCAACAAGATAGAAGGGTTCAAACATGAGATTAGGATCAAAGAGTCACCTAGGAAAGGTCTCCTTGTAATGTTTACAAGCTTAATACTGATGGGAGTGCCTTACACAACCCAGGTAAGATAGGTGGAGGAGGAATTTTAAGGGACTCACAAGGTGATATGATATATGCATTTACCATTCCTTTGGGTGATGGCACTAATAATCAAGCAGAGGTCAAGGCAGCACTTCATGGTATTCACTGGTGCAACCAACATGGGTACATAAAATTTATTCTTGAAGTAGACTCTGAACTTCTCACCAAATGGATCAGTTACAGCATTAACCCACCATGGAAGCTTCAACATCATGTCAAAGAACTTCAAAGCCTTATCAGTTATATGGACTTCTTTGAATGCAAACATACCTATAGAGAAGGTAACTATACTGTTGACTTCCTTTCCAAAATAAGTCACACTTCAGATGAGATTCAACAATTCTATACATATCAACATCTTCCAACAGCAGCAAAAGAAAGCTTCATTTTGGAAAAAAATGGGAATGTCCAACTTCAGAAGGAAGAAAATGAAGAGAATTAAACAACCTCCTTGAAGGGTTCTGTCCTCTTGTATAGATTCCTCTATACCCTCCTTTGTCTTAACCTTTTCTACTTAACTATTCCTTTCAAGTTATAGTTTCGTTGAATAGGATTAGGTTTTATTTCTTTTCTTACTTTTGTAAAGGGAGAGTCTCCCTTATTTAAGTTTCCTATATTTTATGTAAAAGAGAGGAGTCCTCTCTTTAGGTGCATAGTTCTAGGTTTCTCTTCGTAGTAATGGGGATAAGTTAATCACCCTTAGTAGGGAGGCTAACTTTGAACCAACATAGGTTGAGGTAAGGTCTATTTCCCCCTCCTTGTACTTTTGTTTGTTATTAATGAAAAGGCTTAGGGGTGTGCGGCTCAACCCCTGACCGCCACAAAGGGTGAGATCCTTGGGTAAGGTCTGTTAAATAAAAAAAAACCTTAGGGCATAAACCCTAAATCTTAAGGCCTAAAATATAAACCCTAACCTCTAAGCCCTAAGAATCCCTAAAAAACCGTAAACCCTAAAAAAATACTAAAAATCCTAAGAAACCCTAAACCCTAACAAAACCCTAAAAATCCTAAAGAACACTAAAAAAACCCAAAAAACCCCTAAACCTAAGGAACCCTAAAAACACCCTAAAGAAAACCTTAAAAACGCCTAAACCTAAAGAAACCAAAGCCCTAAACCCTAAACCCTAAAATAAACGATAAAAAAAACCCTAAAAAGGCCCTAAAACCTTAAACTTTAAACCATAAACTGTAGGACCTAAACTCTATACGCTAAACATTAGGGCCTAAATTCTAAACCCTAAAAAAACCCTAAAGTATAAGGCTTAAACCTTGAGGACTATATACTAAACCCTAAACCCTAAATCATAAACCTTAAACCTTAGAGCCTAAACCCTAAACCTTAGTGTCTAAAATCTAAACCCTAAACCCTAAGTCCAAAGAAATGGATAACACTCAAATCACTCTCAAAAACCAATTAAAAGAGTGAGCGGTCATCGTCAATATAAAACCAAACGAAGAGTCGAAGTCGAATCCCACAAGGAATAGTATCAAAAAATATGGACATTAAATTAGCTCATTTGGAATACTAAGAACAATTGGGTGGATGATAACACCAACTTAATATAAAGCTTGGGTTATCAATCATCGCAATCAAACTAAAATATCAATAAAATCAAGAGATAACAAGCAATCTAGGGGTGCGGGGATTGGAAATCGATGTCACATAGGGGTAATTGTGCTGCTCTATAATGCTGAACATTCATGAATAGGCTAAGTCAGCTTCATTGACACTAATCATCTTTCAATATCAAAGCATCTATGCATAGTATCTCCTTTTGGTCTCATCTAAATGCAAATCCTAAACAACCCAATACCTTACTCTATTCTCTCTGTAATGAATATGGGAAATAGATATGATCCATAACCTCTTTTACAAGCAAGTTACAGACAACAAACCTATATTACTAGTATTGAACTAATTACCCCCTTTAATCAATCTCTTTCGAGCATCAATCGGAGATAGGAAGTAGGAATTAATTTTGCAAACTTAGCCCTAAAGTTAACCCCATGGTAATTAGACCACATTCATGTATGAACATCAACAAAACAGACCATAGCACAATACCCACTACATTAAATCAACACCCAATCCCATTTTAGCACCTTTAGATATTAGGGTTTTAGCCACCCATTACAAAAAGTAAAGAGATTATACCTACCATGAAAGTGGCCATGGGTAACTTGAAATAAAGAAATTACAAGTTAACCCACTTTGGACTCAACTTCAATTTATCAAATCCAAACACCAAGTTGTAAAATCCCAAAAGCTAGAAAAGTGTTCTTTAAAGGTAAAGTGTTCTAAAACTCTCAAACTCTTCTCAAAAGAGAATTTTCGGATCTCCTAAAATTTTTATCCTTTGGGCTATTTATACTTTCCCAAAATTTAGCCCAAAATCCACTTTGCGACAGACTCGGTGAGATTAGTCGGGCTCGCCAAACCTATTCGGTGAATCACCCATTTCTCCTCAACTCACCTAATGATGCTCTAGGATTCAGGCATTAGAACGTTAGTGGCGAACTCGATTGAGTTAGTCGTTCACATTCAGCAAATAGCCGAGTATCACCTTAGTTCGCCTTTTGAGCATTCAGTTATTGCTTTGCACACTGTTGCTTTAGGCGATGAGCATCAGGATCGCCGTTCTCATTTGGTTCCTCGCCGTCTCAGTTAGAGTCCACCGACCTTCTTAGATGGACACAAGTGCTATGCACTATCAATTTTGGAGAGGTTGTCCTCAGTTGGCGATTCGCCTTTCATGTTAGGCGATCAACAATGTTTACTTTGCACTTCTTTTTGTATTTTTGGCCATTCTTTCAAACATTAATCCATGCCTTGTCAAATTACCTTCATAGCTGCAAATTATCAACATTTTATCAGAATATGACAACATAAGGCATTTAGGACACTAATTACTGAGCTAAATGGACCTTAAATGTGTGCAAATAGCAACTCATTAGAAACCCCAAGCCCTAAAAAAATCTTAGAAATCCCTAAGAAACCCTAAACCCTAAAAAAACCCTAGAAATCCCTAAGAAACCCTAAACCCTAAAAAATATCCTAAAAAATCCTAAACCTAAAAAACCATAAAAACACCCTAAAGAAAACCTTAAAAACCCCAAAATTTAAAGAAGTTAAAGCCATAAACCCTAAACCCTAAAAAAACCCTAAACTTTAAACCCAAAAAAAGAACCTAAAAACCTTACTCCTTAAACTTTAAACCCTAAACCGTAGGACCTTAACTCTATACCCTAAACCTTAGGGCCTAAATCCTAAACCCTAAAAACCCTAAACCATAGTTCCTAAATCTTAAGGACTATACCCTAAACCTAAAACCCTAAATCATAAACCCTAAACATTTGGTCCTAAACCGTAAGCCTTATGGCCTAAAATCTAAACCCTAAACCATAAGCCCTAAGAAATCTTAAATCCTAAGAAACCTTAAACCCTGAAAACCCTAAGACCCCTAAAAATCCCAAAAACTGTAATACCCCAAGCTTTCAAAGAACTTAAAAATGCAGAACTCACCTGAAGACAGTGACCTACGGAGGCCACCTACGGGCCGTAGACGGATTGACGGGCCATTGGTGGGGACCGTCAATGGCACTGTGAACTTTTAGGATTTCCATGTTTCTGAACTTTGACCAATGGGGTAGCAGGACGGTTTGTAGTTCAGTTGACGGGCGGTACATGGGTTCCGTAGATGCCTTCCAGACTTAGACAAATTTTCAGCCCAAAAAGAACACTCTGAATCAATTGACGAAAGAACAGGACAGTCCGCCAATAGATGTACGGACCGTAGATACTGCCCGCTCATTGGCCCCGACAATTATAAATTAAGGGCTATTTGGTCTTTTCCCTAAATGATTTCCTAATAAGCTAAGTCGGGTATACCCCTAATCTAACCCTATAAATACTTCTTAAGCCTAATTCCTCTCATTATTTTTCATTCCCAAATATCTCCTCTCAAATATTTCTCTCTCTGAAAGAAACTCTCTCAAGCTTCAAGGAAGAAGAAGAAGCTAGGATCCTCCATTGAAGACCTTCAATCTTCACCAAATTATTGTAGGTTTCTTTGAGGTATGATAGTGTTCACCATTAGGAGTTCTTTCCACCAATGGGCCCTTCCTCTTCTTCATGATTTTCAAAGGTTTACTCTAATCCAATTGAATTAGGGTTCTGATCGATCATTGTGGGTTCTTCAATTATGATTTTAATTGTTGATTTTATGATTCCTAGTGCATGATCTAGCGTGATAAAGTAACTTAGTGCACGAATTAGCATAAATCACTTGATTTGATGTAAAGATTGCATGAACCCCATGATCCTAAACTAATTCTCCCCAATTTGATAATCTATGCTTTGATTGTTGGGTTGAGCTATGATTTGATTAATTTTATGAATTCTCTATGAAATCAAGCATGAATTATGAATGAATTGAGGATAATCTTATAAATTTACCATGATCAAGTCAAAAGCATGATTTTCCTCTATTATGTGAGTTCCTTCAAGTATGGCTAAATTGTCCTAATTATGGCTTTCTAAGCATGAGCTTGCATTGAATTGCATGATATGAGTTGAACATGCATGAACCTATATGAACTCTATGAATTATGAAATATGAGCATGATGAATTAAGGGTGCCTTGAGAGTAAAGTGCAAAAGTTATGATATGATGATGATATGGTTGAGTAATAAAAGGTTTTCTCACGTAATTCTCCCACTATGATAAAAGAATAACAAAGAGGCAATTACCCATGTTCTTAAGGAGCCATTCTAATGATGTAAGCTTTGACAAAGTTCATGGAAGATGAAACGTCTTTAAGCATGATTTTTGCTTGACTTGGTGACCCTAGTTGTACCTTTTCATGTTTAATGATATAATATGTTAATGACTAACCCGTGGGAATTATGCTTAGCACCGAGTGGATATTGAGATGGAAGCCGTCCCGTTAGTAGAGGACGGGTCTTCTAGATAAAGCTCTCCCGTTAGTAGAGGCCAGGTTTTCTAGATGGAGCTCTCCCATTAGTTGAGGCCGAGTCTCCTAAAGCAATCTCTATCCCATAAACTATGTTGCCACCATAGGATGTTGTATTTAAGTATACATTAGCTAGTAGATCCATATAAGCTAAGAAGTTCATGGTCTTACCTTGGCAAGTAAGACACCTCTTTTCGGTGTGGGGTAGACACTGGATTCCATGTTGATAGCTCACATGGTTTTACATGTCGGTTAAGGCTTTTCCCCACAAGTTAATGAACAAGTATTCTCATGATGAAGTAAAGAAAAGAAAAGGTGATTTAGCTTGCTTTGGCCTTGATATATGCTTTATGTTTCATGTTTATCATGTTTTTAGCTTGGCCATTGCAGGTCATGATTATGTTTTTCTCTAGCATGATTTATGTGATTATGTGCGTTGCTATCATACTTAGTACTTAATTTTGCTAACGCATACTTTTGCCTACATTAACTTCTTTGGTGTAGAACATGGCGATTCACCTTCCACTCGTGGCTAGAGCGTTATAGTAGCAGATTGATAGAAGAATTGGTGAGTCCTCATCCATCCTAGGACATAGCCTAGTTGTTCTTATTTTCATGTCATTTCTTTTTAAATTTCGGATTGTATTGGGTTACGTCCCAAACTTTACTTTCTATGATAGATTGGCTTTGAGACATGAGATGTAGACTTCAGCTGTTTCATTTAAAATCTTGTTATGAAATTCTCCTTTGAACTTTTATTCTCTATTATCTTGTATATAATGTATGCTAAGTGGCTTGTATGAGGCCTCTCGGGGTCTTGTACGCCATGTCACACCTAGGGGGTACCTTGGGTGGTGACAAACTTGGTCTTCGGAGCCCAAAGTTTTAGAAAGATCCTATGATGTCTCATAAGCCGCGTCAAGTAGAGTCTTGTTCATGAATGTGAAGCGTACCACACTTATGATTGTGAGGCTATAAATCATTTAAGAAATCCCACTTCTTTCATTATTCCTAAGTCATGCCATAGACTTTAACTCTATAAGTCTCTCTCCTAATCCCTATCCTATGCATTTCAGGATATGGTGACCCAAAGATCTTATGCTAGAAGAAACATGGGAGAGAATGTGGAACAAGAAGCTCCTCCTCAAGCTCCTCAAGTTCTGGCCGATCTTTTGGCTGAACAAGTTACTAATGCGGAGTTTAGGGTTGCTTTCAAAGTGTTGCCACAAGCCGTGACGGCTCAAGCCAATAGAGAGGTGGTGGCTTCCGTGAACCCAAATGTGGGTACGGCGGCATCAAGAGTGAGGGACTTTATGAGGATGAATCCTCAAGAATTCTATGGCTCTAAGGTTGAGGAAGATCCTCAAGAAATTATTGATGAAGTATACAAAGTGTTGGCTGCTTATCAACTCAAGGGTGTTGCCCAAATTTTGTTCAATCAATGGAAGAGTGAGAGGATGGTCAATAAGCGTCCTCTTGATTGGGAGAAATTCAAGGCTACTGTCCTTGATAGGTTCTTTCCCCTTGCGAAGAGGGAGGCACGGGTGTTTGATTTCATCAATCTTCGTTAAGGGAATATTAGTGTGAAAGAGTATGCTTTGAAGTTCACACAATTGTCTCGATATTCTCCTTCCATAGTTGCCAATCCTAGGGCAAGAATGAGCAAGTTTGTTTCGGGAGTGTCCGAAATGTTGGTTAAAGAGTGCCGCACCGCTATGCTTGTTAATTATATGGACACTTCTCGTTTAATGGTGTATGCCCAAAAAATAGAGGAAGAAAAGCTTAAGAAAAGGTCTAAAGAGACCAAGAGGGCTTGGATCGGAGATGGTAACTTTTCGCATGCAAGGTCCGATGGACATGGTCGTCCTAGATTTTGACAAAGATTCTCCTGCCAAGGCTCATCCAATGCTCCTCTGAAGTTCAACAATGATAGGGTGTCTAACCCTAAGTCTCAAGGAGGAAATAATGGTGGTTCTTTATTTACTCCTACGCCAAGTGTGGGAAAAAGCATGAGGGTAGATGCCTAGCCGGTACGGATGGTTGTTATAGTTGTTGAAGGAGTGGTCACAAGATGAGGGATTTTCCATCTCTCACGGCCAAGGGAAGGGAGAATAAGCAAGCTCCACCTAGAGGATTGGGTTCGAATGTTCAGAAACAAAACCGGTTATATGCACTCCAGGCTCGTCATGAACAAGAGATCTCTCCTGACGTGGTCACCGGTATGTTAAGAGTTTTCTATTTTGATGTGTATGCCTTGCTTGATCCCGGTGCTACCTTATCTTTCATGACGCCCTATGTGGCCATGCGATTTGACGTTATTCCGGATATATTGCTAGATCCTTTTCATGTTTCCACTCCGATTGGAGAACTATCTTAGCTAACAGGGTCTATAGAAATTGCCCCGTTTCCCTATCCCATAGAGTCATTCATGTTAATCTTTTAGAGCTTGATATGCTAGATTTTGATGTTATTCTTGGGATTGATTGGTTGCATGCTTTTTATGCCTCGATTGATTGTATGACCGGAATGGTCATATTTCAATTCCTAAATGAGCCTATCCTAGAGTGGAAGGGGGAAATTCTATGTTTCGATGTCAATTTATTTCTTATCTAAAAGTTAGGAAGATGATCTCAAAGGGTTGCATTTACCATCTTGTTAGGATGAGGGATATATATTCTGAGACCCCTACTCTTGAGTCAGTCCCTGTTGCTAATGAGTTTCCAGAAGTGTTTCCCGATTACTTGCCCGGTATTCCTCCCGGAAGGGAAATAGACTTCGGTATTGACCTTCTCACATATACGCAGCCTATTTCTATTCCTACTTATAGAATGGCTCTGGTGGAACTTAAGAAACTAAAAGATCAATTAAAAGACTTGTTGGATAAGGGTTTCATCCGGCTAAGTATTTATCTATGGGGTGCTCTGGTCTTGTTTGTAAGGAAGAAAGATGGTTCACTCTGTATGTGTATTGATTATCGCCAATTAAACAAGGTTAGCATTAAGAATAAGTATCCTCTACCAAGGATAGATGAATTGTTTGATCAACTTCAAGGGGCTAGTTATTTCTCAAAGATCGACCTTAGTTCGGGTTATCACCAATTGAGGGTGAAGGAAGATGATATTTCAAAAATGGCCTTCCGAACTAGGTATGGTAACTACGTGTTCTTGGTTATGTCGTTTGGGTTAACAAATGCTCTGGCTGCATTAATGGACTTGATGAACAGGGTGTTTAAGCAATACCTCGGCATGCGCTTGATTGTGTTTATAGATGATACCTTGATCTACTCAAGGAATGAGGATGAGCACGCCAATTATTTGAGGATTGTATTGCAAGTCCTCATGGACCAACAACTCTTTGCTAAGTTTACTTAATATGAGTTTTGGTTACGATCCGTGGCTTTTCTTGGTCATATTGTCTCCGGTAAAGGTATCGAGGTAGATCCTAAGAAGACGGATGTGGTTAAGAATTGGCCTAGACCTCTATCAACTGCGGATATTCGTAGTTTCTTCGGTTTAGCCGGTTATTATAGGAGGTTTTTTGAAGGGTATTCTTCGATTGCTTCTCCATTGACGGGTTTGACTCAAAAGAAGGTTAAGTTTGTGTGGTTCGAAGCGTGTGAGAAGAGTTTTCAAGAGTTGAAATTTAGACTTTCTTCGGCTCTGATACTGACTTTACCAGAAGGATCCGATGGGTTTGTGGTTTATTGTGATGCCTCGAGAATTGGGTTAGGATGTGTTCTTATGCAAAATTGGAATGTTATAGCTTATGCTTCAAGGAAACTCAAGGTACATGAAAAGAACTATCCTACTCATGATTTAGAATTAGCAGCGGTTGTGTTCGCTTTGAAAATATGGCGACATTATTTGTATAGGGTACATGTGGATGTCTTTACCGACCATAAGAGCTTACAATATGTGTTTAAACAAAAAGATCTAAATCTTCGCCAAAGAAGGTGGCTTGAATTATTAAAAGACTATGATATGAGTGTTCTCTATCACCCCGGTAAAGCTAATGTGGTGGTGGATGCTCTTAGTCGATTGTCAATGGGTAGTGTTGCTCATGTTGAGGATTGTAAGAAAGAGTTTGTTCCTGATGCTCATAGATTTTCCCGATTGGGTGTTCGGTTGATTGATTCCGCTAAGGGTGGTATTACGGTTCACAATGGTTCCGACTCCTCTTTTGTGCATGATGGGAAAGCTAAGGAAGATCTTGATCCTAAATTGGTTTAACTAAAGGAAGAGGTACTCAAGAAGTCCATAGAGGTTCTCTCCCAGAGGGAGATTGTGTGCTTCGTTATCAAAGTCGTTTATGTGGTCCCAATGTTAATGACTTGAGAGGACAGATTTTGTCGGAAGCCCATAGTTCTCGATATTCCATCCACCCTAGAGCTACAAAAATGTACTGTGATTTATGAGAGATTTATTGATGAAACGGAATGAAGAAGGATATTGCAGAATTTGTGGCTAAGTGTCCTAATTGTCAACAAGTGAAAGTTGAGCATCAAAAGCCGGGAGGTTTGACCCAACATATTGGTGTTCCTACTTGAAAGTGGGATGATGTGAATACGGATTTTATTGTTGGTCTGCCTTGCACTGGGCGACAATATGATTCGATTTGGGTTGTGTTTGATAGAATGATGAAGTGAGCCCATTTCATTCCTGTCAAGACTTCTTATTCGGCAGAGGATTATGCTGAGTTGTACTTGAGGGAAATGGTTAGGTTGCATGGAGTTCCTTTATCCATTATCTCAGATTGCTGTGCACAATTCACCTCTCAATTTTGAAGGTCGCTCCAAAAAGGCTTTGCTACTCGTGTTGAGCTTAGTACGACCTTTCATCCCCAAACTGATGGGCAAGCGGAGCATACTATTCTGACCTTGGAAGATATGTTGAGAGCTTATGTAATTGATTTCAAGGGTACTTGGGATGATCATTTGCTTTTGATTGAGTTTGCTTATAATAATAGCTACCATTCTAGTATTGTTATGGCTCCATTTGAGGCTCTATATGGTAGGAGGTGTAGATCTCCTATAGGTTGGTTTGAAGTTGGTGAAGTTGCTTTGATAGTCCAGGAGTTGGTGCATGAGGCTATGGAGAAATTTTGACTTATTAGGAAAATGTTGAAAATGGCCCAAAGTCGACAAAAGTCCTATGCCGATGTTAGAAGAAGAGAATTAGAATTCGATGTTGATGATTGGGTTTACATGAAAATCTCACCCATGAAGGGTGTAATGAGATTGGGGAAGAAAGGAAAGCTTAGACCCCGTTATGTAGGCCCATATAAGATTTTGAGACGTGTTGGTAAGGTTGATTATGAGCTTGACTTGCCTATTGATTTGGCATCGGTAAATCTGGTTTTCCATGTCTCATTGTTGAAGAAGTGAGTTGGTGATCCGACCTCTATAGTGCCTTTAGAGAATCATGGCATAAAGGATAGTCTTACTTATGAAGAAGTTTCGGCTGAGATTTTAGACCGACAAGTCCGGAAGATAAGAAATAAAGTAGTTGCTTCCGTGAAAGTTCTATGGAGGAATCAATTAGTTGAGGGTTCTACTTGGGAGGCCGAGACCAATATGATGTCCCGATATCCTCATCTCTTTCCTTCCAATCTTCCTTTAGCCTGAGGTATCTAGTTCCTCAGGGTTCATTCTTTTGGTCTAATGTGTCATAGATGAATTCCATGATTTATCGATTATGCATGTTCATGAATTTTCTTATATGATTATGTGCAATTGAGTATGAGTTGCATAAAGTCTTCATGATATAGATGAGTTGATGTTTCCTCCTCGGATATGTGCACTTATGTGATTGCATGATAGGTTGGGTTGTTAGTCCGTGTCTATTACCCTTCTCATGATGTCTTGATTCTCATTCGAGGACTAATGTTCCCAAGGAGGAAATATTGTAATACCCCAAGCTTCCAAAGAACTTAAAATTGAAGAACTCACCTGATGACAGTGACTTACGAAGGACACCTACGGGCCGTAGACGGATTGACGAGCCATAGGTGAGGACCGTCAATGGTTCTGTGAACTTTTAGGATTTCCAAGTTTCTGAACTTTGACCTACAGGGTAGCAAGACGGTTCGTATTTAGTTGACAGGCCGTAGATGGATTCCGTAGATGCCTTCTAGACTTAGCAAAATTTTCTGCCCAAAAAGAAATCTCTAAATCAATTGAAGGAAGAACAAGACGGTCCATCAATCGATGTAGGGACTGTAGATACTGCCCGTCCATTGGCCTCGACAGTTATTAATTAAGGGCTTTTTGATCTTTTCCCTAATTGATTTCCTAATAAGCTAAGTCGGTTATATCCCGAATCTAACCCTATAAATACTTCTTAAACCTAATTCCTCTCATTATTTTTCATTCCCAAATATCTCCTCTAAAATGTTTCTCTCCCTAAAAGAAACTCTTTCAAGCTTGAAGGAAGAAGAAGAAGCTAGGATCCTCCATTGAAGACCTTCAATCTTCACCAAATTATTGTGGGTTTCTTTGAGGCATGATAGTGTTCACCATTAGGAGTCCTTTCCTCCAATGGGTCCTTCCACTTCTTCATGATTTTCAAAGGTTTACTCTAACCCAATTGAATTAGGGTTTTGATCGATCATTGTGGGTTCTTCAATTATGATTTCAATTGTTGATTTTACGATTCCTTGAGCACGATCTAGCGTGATAAAGTAACTTAGTGCACGAATTAGCGTGAACCACATGATTTGATGTAAAGATTGCATAATCCCCCAAGACCCCAAGTTAATTCTCCCCAATTTGATAATCTATGATTTGATTGTTGGGTTGAGCTATGATTTGATGAAGTTTATGAATTCTATATGAAATCAAGCATGAATTATGAATGAATTGATGATAATCTTATGAATTTAGCATGATCAAGTCAAAGCATGATTTTCCTCTATTATGTGAGTTCCTTCAATTATGGGTAAATTGTCCTAATTATGGCTTTCTGGCCATGAGCTTGCATTGAATTGCATGATATGAGTTGAACTTGCATGAACCCATATGAACTCTATGAACTATGAAATATGAGCATGATGAATTAAGGGATCCTTGAGAGTAAAGTGCCAAAGTTATGAAATGATGATGCTATGGTTGAGTAGTGAAAGGTTTTCTCACGTAATTTTCCCACTATGATAAAAGAAGAACAAAGAGGCGATTACCCATGTTCTTAAGGAGCTACTCTAATGACGTAAGCTTGGACAAAGTCCATGGAAGATGAAACATCTTTAAGCATGATTTTTGCTATAATTGGTAACCCTAGTTTTACCTTTTCATGTTTAATGATATAATATGTTAATGACTAATCCTAGGGAATTACGCTTAGCACTGAGTGGATATTGAGATGGAAGCCCTCCTGTTAGTAGAGGCCGGGTCTTCAAGTGAAAGCTCTCCCGTTGGTAGAGGCTGGGTTTTCTAGATGAAACTCTCCCGTTAGTTGAGGACGATTCTCCTAAAGCAATCTCTATCCCACAAACTATGTTGCCACCATATGATGTTGTATTTAAGTAGACATTAGCTAGTGGGTCCACATAATCTAAGAAGTTCATGGTCATACCTTGGCAAGTAAGACACCTCTTTTCGGTGTGGAGTAGACACTGGATTCCATGTTGATAGCTCACATGGTCTTACATGTCGGTTAAAGCTTTTCCCCACAAGTTAATAAACAAGTGTTTTCATAATGAATTAAAGTAAAGAAAAGATGATTTAGCTTGGTTTGGCCTTGATATATGCTTTATGTTTCATGTTTCTTATGTTTTTAGCTTTGCCATTGCAGGTCATGATTATGTCTTTCTCTAGCATGGTTTATGTGATTATGTGCATTGCTATCATATTAGTACTTAATTGTGCTAACGCATACTTTTGCCTACATTACCTTCTTTGGTGTAGGACGTGGCGATTCACGTTCCACTCGTGGCTAGAGCTTTATAGTAGCAAATTGATAGAAGACTTGGTGAGTCCTCATCCATCCGAGGACATAGCCTAGTTGTTCTTATTTTCATGTCATTTCTTTTAAGCTTTCGAATTGTATTGGGTTACATCCCAAACTTTACTTTCTATGATAGCTTGGCTTTGAGACATGAGATGTAGACTTCTGTTGTTTCTTTTAAAAGCTTATTATGAAATTCTCTTTTGAACTTTTATTCTCTATTATCTTGTATGTAATGTATAATAAGTGGCTTGTATGAGGCCTCTGTGGGTCTTGTACGCCATGTCACATCTAGGGGGTTTCTTAGGTCGTGAACAACTTGGTATTTAGAGCACAAGGTTTTAGAAAGATCCTTGGATGTCTCATAAGCCACGTCAACTAGAGTCTTGCTCATGAATGTGAAGCGCGCCACACTTATGAATGAGAGGCTATAAGATGTTTAAGAACTCCCACTTCTTTTATTATTCCTAAGTCGTGCCGTAGAGTTTAACTCTATAAGTCTCTCTTCTAATCCCTATCCTATGCGTTTCAGGATATGGCGACCCGAAGAGCATATGCTAGAAGAAACATGAGAGAGAATAGAGGAAGAAAAGCTTAAGGAAAGGTCTATAGAGACCAATAGGGCTAGGACCGGAGATGGTAACTTTTCGCATGCATGGTCTGATGGACATGGTCATCCTAGATTTCGACAAAGGTTCTCCGGCCAAGGCTCATGCAATGCTCCTCCAAAGTTCAACAATGATAGGGTGTCTAACCCCAAGTCTCAAGGAGGGAATAATCATAGTTCTATATTGACTCCTTGTGCCAAGTGTAAGAAAAAGTATGAGGGTAGATGTCTAGCAAGTACGGATGGTTGTTATAGTTGTGGAAGGAGTAGTCACAAGATGAGCAATTGTCCATCTCTCACGGCCAAGGAAAGGGAGAATAAGCAAGCTCCTCCTAGAGGATCGGTTTCGAATGTTTAGAAGCAAAATTGGTTTTATACACGTAAGGCTCGTCATGAGCAAGAGAGCTCTTCCGACATGGTCACCTGTATGTTAAGACTTTGCCATTTTGATGTGTATGCCTTGCTTGATCCCGGTGTTACCTTATCTTTCGTGACGCCCTATGTGGTCATGCTGTTTGATGTTGTTCCAGAGATATTGCTAGATCCTTTTCGTATTTCCACTATGAATGGAGAATCTATCTTAGCTAAGAGGGTTTATAGAAATCGCCCTGTTTCCCTATCCCATAGAGTCATTCATGTTGATCTTGTAGAGCTTGATATGCTAGATTTTGATGTTATTCTTGGGATGGATTGGTTGCATGCTTGGTATGCCTCGATTGATTGTAGGACCCGAATGGTCAATGTTCAATTCCTAAATGAGCCTATCCTAGAGTTGAATGGGGGAAATTCTATGTTTCGAGGTCAATTTGTTTCTTATCTAAAAGCTAGGAAGATGATCTCAAAGGGTTGTATTTACAATCTTGTTAGGGTGAGGGATATAGATTCTAAGACCCCTACTCTTGAGTCGGTCCCCATTGTTAATGAGTTTCTGGAAGTGTGTCCTGATGACTTGCTCGGTATTCCTCCCGAATGGGAAATAGACTTCGGTATTGACCTTCTCCCAGATACGCAATCTATCTCTCTTCCTCCTTATAGAATGGCTCCGGTGGAACTTAAGGAACTAAAAGAGAAACTAAAAGACTTGTTGGATACGGGTTTCATCCGGCCAAGTATTTCTCCATGGAGTGCTCCGGTCTTGTTTGCAAGGAAGAAAGATGGTTCACTCCGTATGTGTATTGATTATTGCCAATTGAATAAGGTTACCATTAAGAATAAGTATCCTCTACCAAGGATAAATGACTTGTTTGATCAACTGCAAGGGGCTAGTTATTTCTATAAGATCGACCTTCGTTCGGGCTATCACCAATTGAGGGTGAAGGAAGATGATATTCCGAAAACGGCCTTCTAGACTAGGTATGGTCACTACGAGTTCTTGGCTATGTCATTTCGGTTAACAAATGCTCCGGCCACATTTATGGACTTGATGAACAGGGTGTTTCAGCAATACCTCGACATGTTCGTAATTATGTTTATAGATGATATCTTGATCTACTCAAGGAATGAGGATAAGCACGCCAATCATTTGAGGATTGTATTGCAAGTCTTCATGAACCAACAACTCTTTCCAAAGTTTAGTAAATGTTGAGTTTTGGTTACTATCTGTGGCTTTTCTTGGTCACATTCTCTCTGGTAAAGGTATCGAAGTAGATCCTAAGAAGATGGATGCGGTTAAGAATTGGCCTAGACCTCTATCAACTGTGGATATTTGTAGTTTCTTCGGTTTAGCCAGTTATTATAGGAGGTTTATTGAAGGGTTTTCTTCGATTTCTTCTCCATTGACGGGTTTGACTCAAAAGAAGGTTAAGTTCGTGTGGTCCGAGGCGTGTGAGAAGAGTTGAAAGAGTTGAAAGATAGACTTACTTCGGCTCCGATACTGACTTTACCAGAAGGATTCGATGGGTTTGTGGTTTATTGTGATGCCTCGAGAATTGGGTTAGGATGTGTTCTTATGCAAAATGGGAAAGTTATTGCTTATGCTTCAAGGCAACTCAAGGTGCATGAAAAGAACTATCCTACTCATGATTTAGAATTAGCGGAGGTTGTGTTCGCTTTGAATATATGGCGACATTATTTGTGTGGGGTACATGTAGATGTCTTGACCAACCATAAGAGTTTACAATATGTGTTTAAACAGAAAGAGAATCTTCGCCAAAGAAGGTGGCTTGAATTGTTAAAAGACTATGATATGAGTGTTATCTATTACCCCGATAAAGCTAATGTGGTGACGGATGCTCTTAGTCGATTGTCAATGGGTAGTGTTTCTCATGTTGAGGATGGTAAGAAAGAGTTGGTTCGTGATGTTCATAGATTTTCTCGATTGGGTGTTCGGTTGATTGATTCCGCTACGGGTGGTGTTACGGTTCACAATGGTTCCGACTCATCTTTTCTGCATGATGTGAAAGCTAGGGAAGAACTTGATCCTAACTTGGTTTAAATAAAGGAAGCGGTACTCAAGAAGTTCATCGAGGTTTTCTCCCAAGGGGGAGATGGTGTGCTTCGTTATCAAAGTCGTTTATGTGTTCCCGATGTTAATGACTTGAGAGGACAGATTTTTTCGGAAGCCCATAGTTCTCGATATTCCATCCACCCATGAGCTACCAAAATGTACCGTGATTTGTGGGAGATTTATTGGTCGAACGGAATGAAGAAGGATATTGCAGAATTTTTGGCTAAGTGTCCTAATTGTCAACAAGTGAAAGTTGAGCATCAAAAGCCGGGAGGTTTGACCCAAGATGTTGGTGTTTCTACTTGGAAGTGGGAAGATGTGAATGTGGATTTTTTTGTTGGTCTACCTCGCACTATGCGACAATATGATTCGATTTGAATTGTGTTTGACAAAATGACGAAGTCAGCCCATTTAATTCTCATCAAGACTTCTTATTCGGTAGAGGATTATGTTAAGTTGTACTTGAGGGAAATGGTGAAGCTGCATGGAATGCCTTTATCAATTATCTCCGATCGTGGTGCACAATTCACCTCTCAATTTCGGAGGTCTCTCAAAAAAGGCCTTAGTACTCGTGTTAAACTTAGTACGGCCTTTCATCCCCAAATTGATGGGCAAGCGGAGTGTACTATTCAGACCTTAGCAGAGATGTTGAGAGCTTGTGTAATTGATTTCAAGGTTACTTGGGATGATAATTTCCTTTGATTGAGTTTGCTTATAATAATAGCTACCATTCTAGCATTGGTATGGCTCCATTCGAGGCTCTCTGTTGTAGGAGATGTAGATCTCCTATAGCTTGGTTTGAAGTTTGTGAAGTTGCTTTGATAGGCCCGGAGGTTGTGCATGAGGCTATGGAGAAAGTTTGACTTATTAGGGAAATGTTGAAAACGGCCCAAAGTCGACAAAAGTCCTATGCCGATGTTAGAAGAAGAGAATTAGAATTCGATGTTATTGATTGGGTTTACTTGAAAATCTCACCCATGAAGGGTGTAATGAGATTTGGGAAGAAAGGGACGCTTAGTCCCCGTTATGTAGGCCCATATAAGATTTTGAGACGTGTTGGAAAGGTTGCTTTTGAGCTTGACTTGCCTAATGATTTGGCATCGGTGCATATGGTTTTCCATGTCTCATTGTTGAAGAAGTGAGTTGGTGATCTGACCTCTATAGTTCCATTAGAGAAACATGGCATAAAGGATAGTCTTACTTATGAACAAGTTTCGGTTGAGATTTTAGACCGGCAAGTCCGGAAGTTAAGAAATAGAGAAGTTGCTTCCGTGAAACTTCTATGGAGGAATCAATTAGTTGAGGGTGCTACTTGGGAGGCTGAGGCCAATATGATGTCCCGATATCCTCATCTCTTTCCTTCCAATCCTCCTTTAGCTTGAGGTATCTAGTTTCTCATGGTTCATTTTTTTTTCTCATGTGTCATAGTTGAATTCCATGATTCCTTGATTATGCATGTTCATGAATTTTCTTATATGATTATGTGCATTTGAGTATGAGTTGCGTAAAGTCTTCATGATATAGATGAGTTGATGTTTCCTCCTCGGATATGTGCACTTATGTGATTGCATGCTAGGTTGGGTTGTTAGTCCTTGTCTATTACCTTTCTCATGATGTCTTGATTCTTATTCAAGGATGAATGTTCCCAAGAAGGGAGATATGTAATACCCCAAGCCTTCAAAGAACTTAAAAATGCAGAACTCACCTAAAGACAGTGACCTACGGATTCCAACTACGGGCCATAAACGGATTGATGGGCCGTAGGTGGGGACCGTCAATGGCACTGTAACTTTCAGGATTTCCAAGTTTCTGAATTTTTACCTACGGGGTAGCAGGACATTTTGTAGTTTAGTTGATGGGCCGTTGATGGGTTCTTTAGATGCCTTCCAGACTTGGCCAAATTTTCAGCCTAAAAAGAACTCTCCGAATCAATTGAAGGAAAAACAGAATGGTCCGCCAATCGATGTACGGACCGTAGATAATGCCCGTCCATTGGCCTCAACAGTTATTAATTAAGTGCTTTTTGGTCTTTTCCCTAATTGATTTTCTAATTAGCTAAGTCGGTTATACCCCTAATCTAACCCTATAAATACTTCTTAAGCCTAATTCCTCTCATTATTTTTCATTCCCAAATATCTCCTCTCAAATATTTATCTCTATAAAAGAAACTCTCTCAAGCTTCAAGGAAAAAGAAGAAGCTAGGATCCTCCATTGAAGACCTTCAATCATCACCAAATTATTGTGGGTTTCTTTTAGGTATGATAGTGTTCACCATTGAGAGTCCTTTCCTCCAATGGGCCCTTCCTCTTCTTCATGATTTTCAAAGGTTTAATCTAACCCAATTGAATTGGGGTTTTGATCGATCATTGTGGGTTCTTGAATTATGATTTCAATTGTTGATTTTATGATTCATATTGCACAATCTAGCGTGATAAAGTAACTTAGTGCACGAATTAGCGTGAATCACATGATTTGATGTAAAGATTGTATGAACCCCCATGACCCCAAGCCAATTCTCCCCAATTTGATAATCTATGCTTTGATTGTTGGGTTGATCTATGATTTGATGAAGTTTATGAATTCTCTATGAAATCAAGCAAAAATTATGAATGATTTGAGGATAACGTTATGAATTTAGCATGATCAAGTCAAAAGAATGATTTTCCTCTATTTTGTGAGTTCTTTCAAGTATGGGTATATTGTCCTAATTGTGGCTTTCTAAGCATGAGCTTGCATTGAATTGCATGATATGAGTTGAATTTGAATGAACCCATATGAACTACGAAATATGAGCATGATGAATTAAGGGTGCCTTGAGAGTAAAGTGTAAAAGTTATGATATGATGGTGCTATGGTTGAGTAGTGAAAGGTTTTCTCACGTAATTCTCCATCTCTGATAAAAGAAGAACAAAGTGGCCATTACCCATGTTCTTAAGGAGCTATTCTAATGACGTAAGCTTGGACAAAGTCCATGGAAGATGAAACGTCTTTAAGCATGATTTTTTCTATAATTGGTAGCCCTAGTTGTACCTTTTCATGTTTAATGATATAATATGTTAATGACTAATCCGTGGGAATTATGCTTAGCAACGAGTGGATATTGAGATGGAAGCCCTCCCGTTAGTAGAGGCCGGGTTTTCTAGATGGAGCTCTCCCGTTAGTTGAGGCCGAGTCTCCTAAAGCAATCTCTATCCCATAAACTATGTTACCACCATAGGATGTTGTCTTTAAGTAGACATTAGCTAGTGGATCCACATAAGCTAAGAAGTTCATGGTCTTACCTTTGCAAGTAAGACACCTCTTTTCGGTGTGGGGTAGACACTGGATTCAATGTTGATAGCTCACATGGTCTTACATGTCGGTTAAGACTTTTCCCCACAAGTTAATAAACAAGTGTTCTCATGATGAAGTAAAGTAAATAAAAGATGATTTAGCTTGCTTTGGCCTTGATATATGCTTTATGTTTCATGTTTCTCATGTTTATCATGGTTTTACCTTGGCCATTGCAGGTCATGATTATGTCTCTCTCTCTTGCATGATATATGTGATTATGTGCATTGCTATCATACTTAGTACTTAATTGTGCTAACGCATACTTTTGCCTACATTAACTTCTTTGGTGTAGGACGTGGCGATTCACCTTCCACTCGTGGCTAGAGCTTTATAGTAGCATATTGATAGAAGACTTGGTGAGTCCTTATCCATCCGAGGACATAGCCTAGTTGTTCTTATTTTCATGTCATTTCTTTTAAATTTTTTAACTGTATTGGGTTACGTCCCAAACTTGGACTATTGAAAGCCTTAAAAACACCCCTTTACTTGACTAATTGAAGCTAAATACATCCCCGATCTTGCAACTTTAGTGAAATACACCCCTAAATTCTCATCCAGTTTAGGGGTGTCGTCAACACTTCTCTTGATTATTATTAAGAACCCCATGATCCTACAAGAGTTTGAGACCATTTTGCTATGTCATGTGATATATCGGGAGTGTATAGGGGATGTATCTAAGTTTAGTTAGTCAAGTAGAGGAGTGTTTTTAAGGCTGCCAATAGTTCGGGGATGAAACTAATAATTTGCGCCCAGTTTAGGGGTGTTTTTGATACTTCTCTCAAAAAAGAATTACACCAAAACAAATTTTAATAAGTTTTCTTTTTTTAAAATTTATAAGTAAGTGTTTTTGCTACAATAAAAAAAAAATTATTTGATATATTTTAAAATTCATTAAACTAACCCATTAAAATGTTTGGTAACATAAAAAATAAGTCCCTGTAAAAAATCAATTATATACCAAAATAAATCAAGCTATTTTCATTTACAAATATTTACCAACAATATTATGGTTAATGTAAAAAGTCTAAAATGTAATTGTCACATTTCAAATTTTTGTAGCATCTCGATGGATTGTTATTTATGGGATCGTGTTGATATCTATTCGATTTTAATTTAGTAAGAAAACTTTTACTATCTATTCCTTTTTTAAAAGGTAATTTCAGAAAATGTCTTATTCATTAAAATAAATAAATAAATCAAAACTCACAACTCATCTTTATCCTAAAAAAATCGATGTTTTTCAAGAACCTAGTCTAGAGATGTACAAGAGCTTCTATGTTAGAGTAACTGACAGAAAAAAAGGCACAACTTTCGCCTGAGTAAATAGTATGCAAAAGCTATTGATGAATATATGACAACACCGACCAATACTTCAATCTACCTGAAACATTCCTACACCCAATAGAGTGTAGCAAGAGTAGTATCATTACACTACATGCACTGGCAGACATCATTGGCCGACTCATATTTGTTTCATATAGGGGTGGCAATTGGACGGGTAGGATCAAATTTGGGTGGAACATAATGAGTCAATACCCAACTCAACCCAACCCAAATTTGTTTGGATCAAAACGTGTTCGGTCAAATTGGGTCAGGTAATGGGTCATAAAACGAGTCAAGACCCAAGCAAACGTAATTTTTACTAACTTTAATTGTTTTATTTGTTCTTTAAAAAAAAAATTAGTACCTCATGAAATGATCTTTTCTTTTTTATGGCTATATATAACTTATCAAATTAAAAAAAATGACAACATTTCTCATGAGTTAACTTGAGTTATATATCAACCCAATATTTAATAAATTGAAATGGAAACAGACGATAAATAACTATTCTGAAAATTAACCAAGTAACTTATTTTTTGTTCAAAACTTTAGTCAACTCATTAAAAATAACCAATCAACTTGGTTGATGATTTATTTCTTTTAAAAAATTAACTAAATTCGTCAATTACTTTTCGCACAAAAATGTTATTGAAGAGTATCAAATAGAAATAATGAAAGCATCAGACCAACTAACACTAGTGATCTATTGGTATAATAGTACCCCAGCCAAGGTACAAACCTCGATAGCACTCTCGAATAGTGCATTTTATAATAGAGAAACTATCTAAAAACACAAATATTCCTATCATATTTACTGATTCTCTCTATATATAGTTTGAAATAATTACATTTTATCTCACTATTTAATAATTGCATACCAGATTTTAAGTCAAATACATGTGAATCACACTAGATACACGCTATATACATTTATCTAATGTGATATGCATATATCTATGACACCAGATACATGAGCGAGATATAAGAGTGGCGAGCGAGATTTGTCTATGCATCCTAGATACATGCGAATCATACTAGATACATACTATATACATATATTTAGTGTGATTTGCATGTATCTAGGATACCAGATATGCAAGAGAGAAATGAGAGTGGCGAGCGAGATAGAGGGAGGCGAGCGAGGTATGAGAGTGGCGAGCGAGACGGAGGGAGGCGAGCGAGATTTGTCTATGTATCCCAGATACATATGAATCATACTAGATACACACTATATACATGTATGTGGTGTGATTTGCATGTATATGGGATAACAGATATGCAAGCGAGATATGACAGTGACGAGTGACATGAGAGCTACGCGAGTGAGATTTATCTATGTATCTCAGATAGATGTAAACCACACTAGATACACATTATATACATGTATGTAGTGTAATTCACATCTATCTGGGTAGCAAATACATGAGGGAGATATGAAAGTGGCGAGCAAGACGAGAGGGTGGCGAAGGAGGGGAGGGAGATTTGTCTATATATCAAGATACATGTGAATCTACTTGAGTATAGTGTATCTGAAATAAATTACACCTAATTTTGACGCTATGTATTGTGTGATACATGTATCTAGACGTTTCTAGATGCAGCAAAATCTAGTAAGATTCATAATATTGGAAACTAATGTGTATCTAAGTAAG
The DNA here is from genome assembly GCA_018342035.1 of Solanum appendiculatum. Lineage (NCBI taxonomy): Eukaryota > Viridiplantae > Streptophyta > Magnoliopsida > Solanales > Solanaceae > Solanum > Solanum appendiculatum. Next base: position 59,845 of record JAGDQO010001901.1, on the reverse strand, counting down.
TAGATCCTGAACTAGTGGATTTCTGTAAATTACCCTTTTAATTTCCTAATTTAAGAAAATCGATGGATTAAAGTATTCTTACAAAAATCTTCTCATCAACTAATCGACGGATTTGGTCAAGTTTTTATGAAGTGTTTAATTTTTCTCGTCTGATTGTCACTCATGATCATTAAGAATCGTAGCCAAAAAACAATATTTTATTTAGCTATGAATTATTTTTCATAGAAAATAGTTAAATTATTCAACTACAAAATTTAAGTCATTGCTATTTAACTCATTGCATATTTTGTGACGATTTTTTTTGTTGTCACTAACTCGTAGGTTAATTAGAGACGTTAAAGTGATTGTCACTAATTATTTACATTATTAGTGACGAAATTTAAGGTCACAGTTCAATATAAAATTTTGTGGCTAAAGCTTACAACATTTAACTACAAACTCTAATTTGTCACTATTGTAACAATCTATTTTTTTTGACAAAATTTTTAAGACAAAACATAATTTGCCACAAATTAGATACAATATTAGTGACGAAACAACGTGTCACTGATAACTCTAAATTTGTTGCTAGTAGTATTCAATAAATGACGCCAATTCACTTTTTGGTGGGAAACTTTAGTGGACAAAACTTTGCTACAAATTTTTATGTTTCGTCACTAAAAGTATGTGCTTCATGTATATAAGGATAAAATATAAATTTTTCCACTAAAAGTGTATGATTAGTGACGAATTTCATGTCGCAGCTAATAATTTTGTAGCTATATATTACATTTGTTGTAGTGTTATCTTTAACTGACATAGACCATGTGAGCTATAACATAGAATTCGGTGTTCTTCCCACACCGAAAAGAGATGTCCTACTTGCCAAATTAATCAATACTAACCATCTATCTTAGGTGGGTCCACTAGGTATGTTCATTTAAGACAAAACCTACGAGGGCATGTAGTTATGGGAGAAGGAGATTGCTTCTAGAGACTACACCTTTTGAGCCTCACTCTCAAAGTCCTCTCGGTTCTTAGTAAAATCCCAACAGAAAATAGGCATAGTCACAATCATATTATAAGACTTTACGGGGGTAAAAATCAAGACTACCAATCCAACCATAAAACCCATATCATAGAATAACTCCTTTTAAAACCATGATTTCATATCTTAATTCAGACTCTTACCTTTTTAAGCATCTAAATCATGATTTCTTTCGTAATAGCTTTATAAGCTCTTATTCACAAAATGCCATACTGGAAATACCATACTACTAGTAAACGTTTTTTAGAAACTTGATCCATGATCATTGATGACCTTCCAAATACCATATTAATCAAGACCTAATATAGGAAAATAATCGAAAGCATTTATGGCAAGTCTAGATGTCATTCATGTCATGTAGCCAAGCGTCATAGAGCATATTGATACTTTATCTAAAAGCATCCATAAATCATAAATTCATCCTTTCGTAAAACATGCATACAATCCTTAATCAATTCATGATCATAGTTAATAATTCATAAGTAAAATCAAAGCATAAATCATGGGTCCATATGAAATCAATTATTAATCATGTACTTAAGTAAAATCATCCATTATAAGATAGAATAACACCAATTGAATCATAATCAAAAGAACCCATGGAAATTTAGATGAAACCCTAATTGAATTGGGTGAAATTGAATTGGAGAATTGAGTATCTTTCGGGACACATTGGATGAAACTGATCCATTGGTGAATTCCCACATATCTTGATAATCAAAGCCTAAGCAAAGCAAAGAGTTTGAGAACTTGGAGCTTGAAACCCTAGCTTTCACCTTTGGAGCTTGAGAGAGAATTGGAGGGGATAAACTTGGAGGGAATTTTTTGATTTGAGTGAATGTGAGAGAATGGGTAGACTTAGGAGTATAAAATCAGTTATAGGGGTAGTATAGGGTAAAAATGACATAGTTTAGGGTTTGGGTAGATAGGAAAAGACCAAAACACTCTTAATTAAAAATTGCCGAACAGGTCTACGGTTCCGACCTATGGACCATACTGGACTTTCTTCGGATCCTACCGGTCAACCATAGAACAAAGTACTAGAACCAAAAACTGGCCAACTTTCCACAAAACACTTACTATGGATTATCGACCTTTCAACGGTCTGTAGACCCCATAAATAGACCTTAACTTTGAGCCCAAAATTTCACCAAGTATGGACCAATCCTACAAGCACTTCCTACAGCTCATAGAACATCATACGACTCATCCTGGTCAATCGTAGACCAACATACTAGGACTTGAATTTTTCCAAAACTTAAATCAGTTCCTACGAGTGCCATCTTTGACCCGTAGAGCCTTCTACAAATTGTAGATGGGCCTTGTAGGACTTGACCAGTAGACAATCTAAAGTCTTTTCTATCCAATTTGACATTACAATTTCTGAGGTGTTACAACATCTCCTCTTGGGTACATTCATCCTCGAATGGGACTCAAGCTTGCATAAATAGAGCACGGAAAGAAACTAATAACCGAACATGAATGCAAATCACATAAAATACACATAAACAAGGAGTAATTACTCCAAGCTAAATAATAACTCAAAAATCATTTTCTTTATGAACATGCATGCATATGAAAACACGAGAATCACTAAAATGCATGAACTCAAAAGAGTTAATCATGATGAACTAAGGCCTCAAGCAAGGGCTGAAATGGAGGTAAGTGATGAGGATATTAATACATCACTTCGGTTTTGACCTTTCAAATAGTACCCTCAACTAGTCGATTCCTCCAAAGAACATCCATGATAGCAACTCCTTTGTTTTTTATCACCTTCTAGACTTGACGATTCAAGATCTCTACCAGAACTCACTCACTACAAAGACTTTCCTTAATGGCAACACTATCTAATGGCATAACTGAAATAGGATCAGCAATACACTTCTAAACTAAGGAACATATGATATCGAACGCACCTACGCCAAATCCATCCCGTAGGCTAACTTAACACAACGCCTCCAAATACTTCAATTCAACTACACTAGGAACACATACCCAACCTTTGTAATGAAGTACACCATCTTCCCCTTAGGAGAAAGCCTCAATGCCTTTCTCAGAAACCAACTTCTTCAACTCAATCGTAGTCGTATCAAGATCTCACTTAGATTTCACATCTTAATGAGAGACGATTATGAACTATTCTGAACATTGATACCACCCTAATCGGAACAAACAAAGCAACCACCCAATTAAATCAGTCTATAAACATCATGAACTACCCTCCTTACCGTTCTTAATGTGAGCAACACTACCTGCCGACAATCTGCTGAGAGCATCGGAAACCACATTTTGCTTACCCGGATGATAAAGAACACTTATGTCGTAATCCTTCAAGAAGTCAAGCCACCTTCTTTGGTGAAGATTCAAATCCTTTTATGTGAACACATTTTGCAAACCCTCGTGATCGATGAGCACATCCACATGAAAACCATATGGATACTGTCTCCTGATTCTCAAAGCAAACACCATTGCTGCTAACTCTGAATAATGAGTCAGATAATTCTTTTCACAAACCTTATGTAACCTAGAAGTACATGCTATTACCTTACCATATTGAACAAAAGCGTAGCAAAGATCAATCCTTTAGGCATCACATTAAACAACACAACCATAAGAACCTTATTGTGAAGTCAAAATAGAGGTTGGTTTCCCGAGAATTGAAACTGGGCAAATGGAATCACTAACAAGAGTTGAGGTTGGATAAAAGGTCTATGTGTATTTCAAACCGACGTCAACATCATAACCACATAAGGAGTCTCTCAACAAGTAATGACGCACCTAGATCTATCAAAACATAAGCATCAACCGAAAAGAACTCAAAACTTATCAAGAACCATATCTAGAGAAGTCTCCTGCACATGATGAGTGCGAAGAGCATAGGACATGTCTTGCACTGCCTGCCATCCACACTAAAGAAACACCCTACTGAGTCGGGATACCTAAAGAAGGGTAAGGTTGAGCTGACTTTTCTCTATATTCTTGATAGCTGAAGGACAATCCCTTACCTTATGACCCATTTTTCCATGATAAAAATATACTCCGGTACTGGCGAAAAGATTTCCACAATGGGCCTTCCCTCACTTATTTCACACAGGGTAGGATTTCCTCTTTCCATTATCCTTCTTTAAACTAAAGCCATATTCTTTTCCTTTTTTTTTTGAAACGAGGTTTAGAAATAATAGGTGAATCACTAGCAGATGATGACCCCGACCCTACAACCATTTATGGTCAAAAAAATCTTTTCCCAAAAGCGGTCCTGTTGTCCTCCCTCCTTCTCTCATTTAGATTTGTAGATGTTACCATTTGTTGATTAATTTGAGAAGTCACCGCTCGAGCCAATAGCTAAATGGCATTGATGTGAGGCCAAAAATGTATATGTTTATCATTATTTGTCTCACATTTAGTATTTTTATTTGTCCTTTTTGAGCATGAATTTTATGGAGTGTGCTTAACAATGTATTTTATTTGTAGGATTAAATTGGTGTGAAGATGAAGAAGTTTGGACCTAAAACGAATGAAAAATAGAAGATTCTAGAAAGAAAATCAAGCAGGCAGCTTAATGGATTAAATTGAATATAATAATAATATTTTATATATGCGCCAAAAGTGCAAAATGCAAATTCTCATGGACTCAATTATTTTATGTAGGGTTTTCTACATCTATAAATAGTTCATAGAAATAATTATTGGAGGACACTTTTGGAAGGAATACTTTGTAAGGAAAAGTTGTCAATACTTTTTAGGGTTCTTATCTTCTTTTTTTCTTAGGTATTAGTAGCTAAATACCCTTGTTCTGCGGCTGCAGCTATGGGAAAATTGTTGAGCATCGATTGTTTTGAATTAATGTTGGTTATCGCTTAAGTTACTTTTGTGTTATTGTTTTAGTATTTAATGCTTGATCACCATAGAAATAAATTTCTTGTCTATTCTTGGACTCGAGAGATAAAGAGGTAGATAGACCAAAGAATGCAAAGAACTTGATCTAAATTGTTTAGATTCGTGTTTAGGAGTTAAGCTCGGACGAACACCAAACTTGGTTATGAAACATGATGTAATATAAATGCTCACCAATTAGGACTGTCTATCCCCACTCAATGATGTAGTTAGACAGCTAGTTGGAGTAGGCGATCAGAGCTCGAGGAATCATGATCATAAAATCAACCCTGTAAATCAGTAATTTGATAACCTTAGTTAATTCATTGCATGAGATGCGATACATGAAACCCTATTGATGATGCAGCCCTGGAATTGTCCCAATCACTATAAGTTAATCTTAGTATTTAATTCTTGCATTCTTTTATTTCTTTTTACATTCTTGAATAAATAATTAGACTAGTATAATTTAGTAAAATAGTTAATTGACAAGTCTCTTGGGTTCGATAATCCGGTTCTTTAAGAGCCACTATATTACTTGAGCGACCACGTACACTTGCATGTGCAATTGGGAGCAACAAGTTTTTGGCGCCGCTGCCGAGGACTTAGAAATTAACTATCCTCTAGGTTATACTTTTTCTTTTTATTTACTTATTTTTTTGTTCTATTTTTTTAGTTTTATTTTCTTTTTCGAACAACTAAATTTTTTTTTTCTTTGAATAATTTAGTACTCTTATTGATATGGCTTATTGGGATACACCATGGTTGGGTGAGGAGTATTCTTATAAGTATCCTTGTAATTATTGTAATGGACCCCACTTCGATATCGATTGTCCTATATGTCATATATGTGGTGGTCAATTTGCTAATTGGAATGGTTGTCCTAACTCTTACTCCCCTTCCCCGAACCCTTATTATGATTCTTCTGTTATTTGTGATGTTGGCAGGGGTGATACAATGGATAATGCAAAACAAGAGGTTCACAATGTGAATTAATTTATGGAATGTGTGGACATGCTGGACAAAGTTAATTTAAAAATCTCAGAACAAATGTTGGAATGTGTGGAAGAGCAATCAAAAATCAGAGAAATGCAGGCTATGCTTGACGATGTTGGATTGCAAATTGCAATCCTAGCTAAAATAGAGGAAGATATTATATCCCAACAAAGATAAAGTTGTGAAGAAGCAGAGATAGTGACCCAATCTTGGCTACAAGAACAAACTCAACGTTTAAAGTTTCAAGAGTCTATCTGTGATGGTCTGACATACATGACAACTCAACTGATAGTAGGAAGAGTTGAGCTCACACAAGAAATAGATCAATTTGGCTCAGATATTCATGACTTGGAGGCTCACTTAACAAAAAGATTGAGGCATCTGATGCCCAATCACCAATTGTTGTGGATGATGACCAACTAGTGGAGCAAAAAGAGGAATTCCAACCATTCAACTATACATTATTCCTTAATGTCGATGTTGAGAAAGAGTAAAAAAGTGAAAATGTTGTAAATAATGTTGCTTTGGAGTTGAGGCATATTGGACCTCATTCTTAACATTTTTCTACATTATGCTTGGATGACGACATAAAATTCGAGTTATCTGAACTAATAGAGGAATGTCTAGATAAGGAACAAGCCCCTTACATTCTAAAGTTTTCTAATCCACGTAGACAAAACGACATTCCTCACATAAGGGCCAAGAAGTGCAAGATGCGACATTTATTACTTGGTTCCTTTATCTTTATACCACCGCCCCTAGAAAGGATCAAAAAAATTGATGCAAAGTTAGAGGTGCAATTCATAAGTTCAAAGTGGAAAGAAAAGTAGTGAACTTAACTAGGTCGTGCCGCGAAATTAAATTAGGCGCTCATTGGGAGGCAACCCAATTTATAATGTAGCTTCTTATTTTTTTTTTATAGTGTCACTTTTTATTTTGGTCTTGTCTTTGAAGATTAGGAGAAGTTTGAGTACCCAAAAATTTGAAGCAAAGGAGCACGTTTGAGCTTAAGTGTGGGGTGACGACACTTGATGAAAATTAAAAGAACAAGCTACTAGCTAGGCCTAGCCTCAGGGAGTATTCCTAACCCTTGTTTTAAATGTTATTTGATGCTTTGGGGACATAGCATCTTTTTAAGTGTGGGGTGGAGGAATGAATTCCTAGTTTTTACTGTTTTATTGAGTCTTTTTGTATTTTTTAGGATGGGTTCCTTGTCTTTTGTTTTCGATTTTTTTCCTGAGGATAGTCTCTTTGAACAGATAGGGAGTAAATTTTTATTTTTTTTTGAGAGAAAAGATTGTGTGATACTTTCTATTTTGGCCTAATTTTGAGTAGTATGTTATTGTGAATGCTTGATTGGTAATTAAATTGCAGACTCTTTGACACCAAGGCTCATGGTTGTGACTTTGTATATAGCTTATTTTATTTTGTAGTTTGTTATGACCCTATCTCTCTTAAGAGTGGAATTGATCTATCTTGATTGATACTTGTGCCATGTGTGGTGAGAATTTGTTTATTCCATGTTTTGCATCTTAGTCTAGAACTTGCCCTGCATGTTATTGAAGCGAAATAAAAAATGTTGCTCAGTTTAGGAGATGATAATAGACAGTCTTTGATTTGTCTTGTAAATTTTAGCCTTTTTCAGATATTATATCACTAGTTAGCCCTTTTGAGCCTGTAGCCTTTTGTTGATAGCCATATTTTGCCCTTAACTATTTTGCTGAAACCCAAATTTTTTTGCACCTTGCTTCCTTGAGCACTATAGCATAGACTTATTATAATTGTTAATTCGGAAGAAAAGGGAATGGTTGAATGATAAAGGTAATCAATGATAACAACAAAGTGAAAAAAGCCCTTTTCGAAAGAATGTGACATGAAAAAGAAAAAAAGGGGAGAAAAAAAAATTCTTTGAGAAATCAAAAAATAAAATTAAAAAAATTGTAAAAAAAAATGATTGAATCATTCTTGAGATGATGAGAATTACTTGTGAAATAATTGTTAAAAAGAGGGCTAAAAATAAAGAGAAGAAAATAGTGGGTGATGAAGTCAAAAAATACAAGGTACTTAAGGAAGTTTAAGTCACTGTTATATAATTTTCCTACCCGTCCCTTAGTCTACATTACAACCCGTTAAAGTCCTATTTGATTCTATTCAAGCATGCTTAATTAGTGGAGATGTACATAATGGGAAAGCCTATGATTCTTTGTACATACATGAGAATTTTATTTGTGAGTGTGAGTTTTTAATGTTAAATCCTTAATTTATATTCAATCTTTTGAATTGAGTGTGTGGACTATTTATTCTTGTGAGGGCACTTGTTTCATGAGAGATAGGTGATTTTATTAACTTTCTTTGATGAGAGTAGGTGAACAAACTTAAATTTGATGAGTTCAGAGTCATTCCTTGAGGTTAGGAGGTTAGACGTTTGTTATTTATTTGGATGTCTTGCATAATGAGCAGAAATTGTACTTGATGTTTTGAAATTTGAATATGGCCTAATTGTTTGTATCAATAAAAGTGATGATGTTCCTAGCATGATTTTTTGAGATGAGCTTTAATGTTTGCTCGAGGAAGAACAAAAGTTTAAGTGTGGGGTGTTGATGTGAGGCCAAAAATGTATATGTTTATCATTATTTGTCTCACATTTAGTATTTTTATTTGTCCTTTCTGAGCATGAATTTTATGGAGTGTGCTTAACAATGTGTTTTATTTGTAGGATTAAATTGGTGTGAAGATGAAGAAGTCTGGAGATAAAACGAATTAAAAATGAAAGATTCTAGAAGGAAAATCTAGCAGGCAGTTTAATGGATTAAATTGAATATAATAATAATATTTTATATATGTGCCAAAAGTGCAGAATGCAAATTCTCATGGTAATAAGCTTGTTGCCATGTGGCAAGCAACTGAAGACCCTCCGATTTGCATAATTGTTGAGGCGGTTTCACGCTGGAATTTTAATTCCTTTTGGTTTTCGATTCCTAATTTGCTTTGGACTCAATTATTTTATTTAGGGTTTTCTACATCTATAAATAGTCCATAGAAATAATTATTGGACGACACTTTTGGAAGAAATACTTTGTAAGGAAAAATTGTCAATACTTTTTAGGGTTCTTATCTTCTTCTTTTCTTAGGTATTAGTAGCTAAATACCCTTGTTCTGGGGCTGCGGCTATGGAAAATTGTTGAACATCGATTGTTTTGAATTAATGTTGGTTATCGCTTAAATTACTTTTGTGTTCTTGTTTTAGTATTTCATGCTTGATCACCATAGAAATAAATTTCTTGTCTATTCTTGGACTCGAGAGATAAAGAGGTAGATAGACTAAAGAATGCAAAGAGCTTGATCTAAATTGTTTAGATTCGTGTTTAGGAGTGATGTCCGGACGAACACCAAGCTTGGTTACGAAACATGATGAAATATAAATGCTAAAAAATTAGGACTGCCTATCCCCGCTCAACTATGTAGTTAGACATCTAGTTGGAGTAGGCGATTAGAGGTCGAGAGATCATGATCATAAAATCAACCCTGTAAATCAGTAATTTGATAACCTTAGTTAATTCATTGCATGAGATGAAATACATGAAACCCTATGCATGTTGCAGCCCTGAAATTGTCCCAATCACTGTAAGTTAATCTTAGTATTTAATTCTTGCATTCTTTTATTTCTTTTGACATTCTTGAATAAATAATTACACTAGTATAATTTAGTAAAATAGTTAATTGAGAAGTCCCTTGGGTTTGATAATCCGACTCTTTGAGCCACTATATTACTTGCGCGATCACGTACACTTGCGTGTGCAATTGGAAGCAACAATCATAGAATTCCATATTAGAAATATCAGCACTAGAAAGTGGATTAGCTAGTGAAGAAAGGTTAACATCTTGATCACCCTTCTAACTGATCTCTTTTTGAGAAGACATATTCTAAAATACGTGAAGCACAAGTTTAAGAGAATTAATAAAGTTAAACCTTGTCGCACGATAGGATCATGAAAGAAGTGAAGTTTCCTAAACACCTTGTAGCCTTTTATTCATTGGTGTGGCGCTCTTCACACTTATGAATAAGACTCTACGTGACACGGCTTGTTAGACATCCTAGGACCTTTCAATAACCTTGTGCTGTGAATACCAAATTTGTGACGATCCAAAGTACACCCCAAAATGTGACAAGGTGTATAGGACCTCGAGAGGGCCTAAATAAGCCACCATACATAAATACAACACAATAGAAATATTATAAGAGAGTTTTTGGTAAGAATATCTCATATCATATGAAGAAGAGTTTGAACATAAATGCGGAATATAACTATGACTTGACAAGCATTTCTGAAACAACATAAGAGTGGTCGGGACGTAACCCATATACCATGTACAAAGTATGAAAGAGAAACAATATATGCAATAAAAGATCTTTAAGGCCTTGTCCTTGAAGTATGAGGACTCACCAATCCAATAGCTAATAACAATCAAATCTAGCCAGGAGCGGGAGGAGGAGAAACATTGGACCCTATATTATGAGACAATATAGGCACAAGTATGCATTAGTACATGGAATGTACTATGTATGGGGAAATATGCATAAACGTAAACATGACATCATAATAGGCTTAAGACATGTAATGCATGACCAAGTAAAACATTTTAAAGCTCAATAAGCAAAGTCATAACTCATGAAATAAGGTCAATAGATTATTTGAAAGTCATGAGATAAAAGGTTAAGTAATAATCATTCAGGAAGTCATAAAATCTTTGAGGAAAAACATAAATCTTTGTGGGATATATACCTTTAACCGACATAGACCATGTGAGCTATAACATGAAATTCGATTTTCTTTTCACACCGAAAAGAGATGTCCTACGTGCCAAATTAAGGACCATTAAACATATAACTTAGTTGGATCCATTACTTAAGGTCATTTAAGACAAAACCTATTGGGGCACTTAGTTATGGGACAAGGAGATTGCTTTTAGAGACTACACCTTTTGAGCCTTCACCTCAAAGTCCTCTCAGTGCTTCGTAAAATCCAAATGGAAAATAGGCATTGTCATAATCATATTATAAGACTTTGAAGGGTAAGATTCAAGATTACCAATCCAATGACAAAACTCATATCATAGAATAGCTCCTTTTAAAATCATGATTTCATATCTTCATTACGACACGTACCTTTTTAAGCATCTAAATCATGACTTCTTTCATAATAGCTTTATAAGGCCCTTATTAATAAAATGTCATACTAGAAATACCATACTACTAGTGAAGGTTGTTTTAGAAACTTGATCCATGATCATTGATGGCATTCGGATATCATATTGATCAAGGCATAAAATACGAAAATAACTAAAAGAATTGATGAAAAGTATAGATGTTGTTCATGTCATGTGCCCAAACTTCATAGAACATATTGATATTTTATCTAAAAGCTTCCTTAAATAAATAAATTCATCCTTTCATAAAACAAGCATAAAATCCTTTATGAATTCAAGATCATAGTTCATAGTGCATAAGTGAAAATCGAAGCATAAAGCATGGGTCCATATGAAATCAATTATAAATCATGTACTTAAGTCAATTCACGCATTATAAAATAGAATAACATCAATTAAATCATAATCAAAAGGACCCATGGAGATTAACTTGAAACCCTAATTGAATTGAGTATCTTTTGGAACCCAATGGAAGAAAGGGATCCATTGGTGAATTCCCACATACTTTGATAATCAAATCATAAGCAAAGCAAAGAGGTTGAGAACTTGGAGCTTGAAACCCTAGCCTTCACCTTTGGAGCTTGAGAGAGAATTGGAGGGGATGAACTTAGAGGAAATTTGTTGATTTAATTGAATGTGAGAGAATGGACAGACTTAGGAGTATAAAATAAGTTATAGGGGTAGTTATAGGGTATAAATGACATAGTTTAGGAGTTGAGTATATATGAAAAAACCAAAACACCATTACTTAAAAACTCCCGAACAGGTCTATGATTTCAACCTACGGTCCATTGGACATTTTACCGACCGTACTTGTCACGCCCTACAGTTCCCCCTAGACGTGACATGGTGTATAAGACCCCGAAAGGCCTCATACAAGTCACTTAGCATTCATCATACAAGATAATAGTAATTAAGAGTTCAAAAGATAATTTATATCATCTAGAGTTGACAAAAGTAGTGGAAGTCTAACATAGTCTCAAAGCCATCTAATATATCAATATAATGAAATTTGGGACATAACCCATACAAGTTCTAAAGTAAAACTAGCATAAAACTATAAATGTGGCTTTGTCCTCAAAGCATGAGGACTCACTAAGTCTTCAATTCTCAAATGCAACGATCTAGCCATGAGTGGATGGAGAAGAGCCGGATCCTACATTTGTGAGAACATGTAGGCAAGAGTATGCGTTAGTACAAAGAATGTACCAAGTATGATAACTATGCATATATGTTATAAATTATACTAAAAAGGGCTATACATAAGAGGCAATGACCAAGCTAAATTGTAAAATAATCATGATAGAAAACAAGAGTTAAAAACCATGGTCAACGAGAGGAAATCATCTTAAAAAGTATCTGCTTGAAATACCTTTTTAAGAAGTAACATTAGTTCATTATGTGGGAAATTAGCCTTAACCGACATAGAACATGTGAGCTATAACATGGAATCCGGTGTCTACCCCACACCAAAAAGAGGTGTTCTTACTTACCAAGGTAAGAACCATAGTTTCTAGCTTAAGTGGATCCACTAGCTAATGTATGTCTAAGACAATCATCCTATGGCGGTACATAGTTTATGGAACATGGGTAATTGCCTCTTGTCCACTCGATGCTAAGCATAAATCCCACGGAATAGTTATTAATCTTAACTTGCATTATCATTAAGAGAAATGGGTAATCACCACTTGTCTTATCATCCATGGAAGAACACATCAAGAAACCAATCGAAGCTAAAGTTCATTAGAATAGCTCCATAATTTTGATTTAAAGGTTAGTTGAGAAAACCTTTCAACCCTTGTGAATCCTTAATGTGAGAAAATCCTTTTACATTCATGTTTTGAGTAATATATGAGAAATCCTTCCACAACTCAACAACAACAACATTGATGCTTCACTCTCAAAGCAAACCTTAAATCATTTATCTCAATTTCATAAAGAATATGCATATCTTCATAAATTCATCTTTCATAGTTCAAAACCTCATCATAATATCAAAGTCTAGAATTCATGGATTTCACATAGGGTCATGAGGATTCAACTTCAAAACATGAAATTAACTCAATTTAAGCATAAGAAGATATAATTCAATCAATTAGATCATAATTTGAAAGAACCCATAAGATAGAAGAAAACCCTAATTTCAATTGAAGATTCTAACTTTACAAAATTGGAGAATTTAGAACCCTATGGAGGAAAGGACTCCATAGTTTAAAGCCATCATACCTTGATGTCAAAAGCCCACAATCAATGTTGAATTAGGAGACTTGGATGGAAGCCCTAGATCTTCTTCTTCTTCTTCAAGCTTTAGAGAGAGAAATATTTGAGAGGAAAACTTTGGAGGGATTTGGTGGAATTTTAAGAGTGATTAGCATGGGTAGAATTTATGCTTAGAAGACTTATATAGGGCCTAGGATTAGGACTAAACCGCCTTAAATTAGGTATAAATCAATTCAAAAAAAGGTCAAAAAGCCCTTAAAAATAACTGTCGGGCTCCGACCTACGGTTCAGACCTACGGTCCGTAGCCGAAGGTGGATTCAGAAATTATTAAATTTGGGCTTTCAACAACGGTTGCCATGTACGGTCCATTAGTCCACTTACAAACTGTACATACCAACTGTAGATCCTAACCTTGACCCTCAAATTTTCACTAAGTCTGAGAGTGACCTACGAGACCTATGAACGACTCGTACATGAAATGACAGGCCATCCTGGCGAACCGTCAATATGATTCTGAAACTTGACATTTTGAAACTATTTACCTTGCCATCTATGGTTCCCACCTACGACCCGTAAGTCAACCTACCACTACTAGAAAATAGGTCTGTTGCAATGCCACAACATGCATTGCCATAGACCCAAAGAGTGTTGCAGTAGCCTTATGGCAACGAAAAAAGGTGTGTTGCATATAAGCGTGTTGCAATACGTCTATAGTAACGGTTTTATGCAACACTTTTTGAACCGTTGGCATATACCTATCTATAGCAACAATTATTCTTTATTATGTGACAACACTTTTCTATGGTTACTGCAACAGTTACAAACCGTTGCGACAACTTTATTCCAACGATATGAAACTGTTGCGAACGATCTACCACAACAGATTTATAATATAGCTTGGTCTAAGCTATTGCAATGGTTCTGCTAAACTGTTGAAACAGTCTTATTAAGCTATTGCAATAGGCTTTTTTTAATGCTTACTGTAGGCTTTTGTAGCCACTATATATATTATGTACTTTATCAATAAATTATAATATATAATGATAGAAAATATTAAATCAATATGTACTTCAACTATGCCCAAATTTAAAAATATTCAAGAGTTAGGATACATTGATGTTCGCAAAAATTATGCCCAAACTTAAAAATAGTCCTAAAATGTTCAAGAGTTAGCATACATTTAAGTTCACAAAAATTAAGTCCAAAAGTAATAATAGTCGTAGAATGTTTGTAGATATAGATTAACAAATTCTCTTTAAGTAAGGTCTTCACTGCTTTCATTCCCGCTTTGTTCATTTTGTTCACCTACAATTTCAAAAGGGAAAAAAATTAAGGATAGGAAAAAGGAAAGAGAAAGTTCAAAAATGAAAAGGAAAGAGAAGTCATATAACTCCTAATTTTTATTATTTCTGGACATAACCTACACTAGCTACCACATAACTTTTTTCAAAAGTAAAATAAAAGGGTAATTTCTCTCATACATGGGCCAAAGTTGTTCCACATGAGAACTTTTATAAGAATCGACTAACCCCTTAGATGCAACATTCAGAAAGAAAATCAAAGCTACTTCATAATTTTTTTAGTAATGACAATTTCTTTCTGGCATAGTTTATATATATTCCACAATAATGATACTAACCAAACAAAGAACCTTCTTTTCATAAACAATTAATAGGCTTTCAACTGTAAGTTCATCAAACTAAATTTGCAAGTTGAGCAAAATAAAAATAAATGTGTATGGTTCAAGAATAAAACACAACATCTATAGACTCCTCTAAATCTTAAAAGTTTAGAGTGCCTTTATTACCATAGAAATTGGATGAAGAATTTTAATAAGAAGCTGAAAGTGCCCATATTTAGTAAATTCAACAACTCAGATCAGTATATTTTTACAAAAAATCAACAACACCTAAAATCAACCCACAACATTAGTTCAAGTTTAACTAATGACGATAATGACAAAGCTTGGTGGATGGGCAGCAACACTAGTATATTTAATGTGAAAACTGCTTGGGAGGCGATAAGAAAAAGGGAGAAAACATCTCAGATTTATGACTATATATGGTTAAAGGGGCTACCAATAAAACATGGTTTTTTCCAATGGAGGGTGATAAAGAGCAGAATTCCTACTGATGACAACCTAATGTTCTTGAGGATCCACAATGCCTCAAAGTGTTGGTGTGTGAATAGTACTCACAAGAAACTATGTCTCACCTTTTTCTAACATCTCCTATAGCCTTACAGTTGTGGAGACAATTTTCTACCTGTGCAGGTATAAACATTGAAGGATTGCAACTACAACAAGCTATAACAGAATGGTGGACGGGTCCTACAGAAACCAAACTACAAATTGTTTTTAAAGCAATGCCAGCATTCATGATCTGGGAGTTGTGGAAGAGAAGGAATTCTAGGAGACATGAAAATGATGTCACTATCAACAGAATGGTATACCAAGTCCAAAAGACAACATACCAAATGTTAAGAGTTATATACCCATGGATGAAACAAATACCACAAGATTGGCCATCATTACTACAATACTTGAAGAAATATGGACCAAGGATTCACTGTTGTGCTATAAGATGGGACTTACCACCTATCGAAAAACTCAAATGTAACACTGATGGGGCAAGTCATGGTAATCCAGGTGATAGTTCCTATTCATTTTGTACTAGGGATGATAAGGGAGATCTAATTTATGCCCAAGCAGATCAGATAGGAATTACTACTAACATAGAGGCAGAAGCAATGGCTGTGTATGAAGTTCTAATATATTGCTCCACACACAACCTCCAAGGGGTTATATTGGAAACAAACTCATTTTCAGAGAAGGCAACGCATTGGCTGACTATCTTGCTAACATAGCTTTTGAGAGAAACAACAAGTGGGAATTTCAAGAATTTCAACAACTTCAAGTAGAAGGTATGAAACTAATCAACATCGACAAAGCACAAATACCAGCTCTCAGAATTAGAACAAGAAAAATTTAGCAAATATAAAAACGTATCTTTCAAGAAATAACCACGAAAATAGAGTTCACACATTCAAAATGATGGTGGACTATAGTAATACACAAGTTCAATCACCAGAGGGAACACAAGCACAAATAACACAATACAACAAGGGAAATAAGTATTTAGCAAGCAAATACAAGAGAAGAAGAACAAATCTACTTGTTGAAGTAGAACTTTAAGCTAGAGGCATACAACAAATTTGTAAAAGCATCGGAGAACACAACATCATAGATCCGGAAGATCAACTTCGAAAAAACAACAAGATGATCGCAGTTGCACCAGCAACAATAGAAGAAGATTGCAAGTGTAGTAGTACAAGAAAAAAAAGTAGAACCAGATCAAAAGATCGAAAGTGGATGAAGCTGAAGCAAACAAGAAACTGCAAAAGCAGTAATAGAATAAAAGGAAGAAGAAGAAGAAGAAGGATTCTGACCTTGATTGTTGGTTGTGATAGATGGACGATCACGTAATGTTGCTAGAACATTAACATCAATTGGTAGGCCTGAACGTTGAAGTTTTGTTATGACATCTTCTATAATTTCCTATCTCATCATGGTCTTCTGTTCATCAAATTGTTCCTTCTGTTCCTCAATTTTTTCTTCCATTCTTAGCATTCTCTCTTCCATCTTTTTAACGAGCTCATTTGTTGCATTTGATGATGCTTCAAAATGTCCCACTTTCCCTTTCAAAGTAGTTTTTGTAACCCCTCTTCCATGCAATCTTAAACGTCCCAGATGGTCTGATCCCATGACAGATGCAAATGCATCAATTGTCTCATTACCATATTCATTTTGTTGCATTTCAACATTCTCCATCTCAGCCTATAATGAAATTTTATTTTTAAAAAATAAGAGAATTCAAGTATACATATAAAGAGTCAATCCGAAAAACTTAATTTAAATCAAACAAAATAAAAATTAGATAGGAGACTCACAATTTTACTAGTTATATCTTCATCTGTATCCTTGTATGATCGATTGGGTTTTTTTTTCTTGTAGCCACAAAAAATTCCTTAAGTGATGGAGGATCATTAGTTTCCCTCTCTTTTTCCTAGACACATTAAAAGTGGATGTCAAAAATCTTCTTTAAAAAGCCGACATGTTTATATTCAATGCTACACAAGAGAGCTCATACCAAATCATTCTGAACTAAAGCAAAGCTTTTTTTGCCAACAGTATGCGTATTCTTCAACTTTTTCCGATTCTCACTATTGGTTTTGGACATTTCTACAAATAGAAGAGAATATGTTAAGCGAATACACTCATGACAGATATAATCTAACTCTCAGTTACAAATACTCTTTTACTAGGAGTTATAATAATTTACTAGGGCAACATAGAAGATGGAGGATAATAGAATATTTGTGAACTGTTGTTGCTCAACCTAAACATAGGTTTATCTTGTGGTTAGCTGTACAAAGAAGATAATTGATAAATGAAAGATTAGCTAATATGCATATCCCACAGACATAGTGATAGTCTAGATCAAGAATAAAATTGTAAAGAAATTAGACCTTCTTAAGTTTTCTAGGAAAGCTCATAGGTATCAAGATCAATCAAACTCATAAGTTTTCATTGTTAACCCAAAAAATACTAAAATAAAGGAGATTTTTTTTTATCATTTCCCAAGATAGATGAGTTAGATAACTCTAATTACGTATTATCAGCTAGTATCTAATTGCGTATTATCAGCTAGTAAGACTCACCTGAAAGTGTCCTGAGTTCCAATATTTAAGAAGTTCCTTAAATTGAGAAGTTGGAACATCATCAGGCCTTTTTTCTATTCGAATTTGATCATTAGCGTAGGCATCAAAGTGGCGTGTTTTCAAATCAAACTTACGCCTTCTCCAAGCTTCTTGAATTGTTTTTAAAGTCCATTTATTTCCACTTTCTGGAATATCATATTTCTCCTGAAAGTTGGGACAATGACTTAGTGCAATAAATATGAAATATATGCAACGTAAAAGAGAATTGGAAACTTTAAACCTTGGTATAATCCCACAAATCTTTTTTTGTGTCAAGTAGCTTCAAATTTTCTATATCAAGAGGACAAAGGGTCGCATTCCTTGCAAGTGTAGCGAGGGAGCTACTCAACTCTATCACAACATCATTACTAGGACCAACAGGTTGACCATCTTTCTTTAGTACAATCAATTTACGATCATGCCTTCCATGTACAGTTAACATCTTTGTTTGACCTCTTTGTCTTTTTTGAGTGGAAGAGTCTACAATAATACAAAAGTAAAGAAAATTATTATAGTAATTTGATTTTATGATTGAAAAAGGATAGCAATATTTTAAATAAAATCCAGATGTTGTTGCCTTGTTCTTCTCATTGTTCATTTACTTCAACAGTAGTAGAATTCAATTGAACTTGTTCTTCTACTGGTTGCGCTACATGGTTAGTTGAGTCAGCTTGTATATGGACTCGTGCCTCTGGATTTCGTGGTTCTAGTAGATGTTGTTCTTCTATTACATCTGTTAAACACTAACGCTTTTCAATTGACCTTATAGAACTCGTTGGATCATTTCTTCTTCTAGCTAGCAACAACTTCTTTTGATTCACCAAAGATGTAAGTGTTCCAGCTGGAACAATTGCTGTTGTTTCTTTATTCCTTATTCTTGCAGACTCTCGTTGTGTCATGACTACCAAGAACAGCCTACTGTAAAATAGAGATAAAAAGATAAGGAGTTAGACATCCAAACAGAATCAAGAAGATAAAGCAGAATCAGAGAAAGCAAGATTACAGTCGCAATAACTTTTGTAACATCATAAGATGAACTAGTAAAAAAGGAGAAAGGATGAAGCAGAAATCAGAATTACCGCTTCTTGCTACCTGATTCAGATAGGCTTTTTGAAGCACAAATCACTCAGCTTGTTTCAACATATGATGCACTTAAGTGATCTCTAATAACACCGAGATCACCCAAAAAGACAGAAATACACAATAATATAAAAAAAAAAGGCAAGACCAACATTCTTTTCATTGTCTTCCAAACCAATGGTACAGATAAGAATATGCAAAAGAGAAATTTTCCAACACTCAAACGATGTAAAGGATTTCATAAATATAAAAAAAACTCAAACTAATGTCAAACGATTTTGCCAAATCTAAACACTAAAATGATGCAAAGGATTTCATAAATATAAAAAAAACTATTTCATACTATTTTGCTAAAGTTAGTAACCTCACTCAAGAAACTAAGCAGTACATGATCGCAAGACTCCCCATAAAAAAAATACTAGGAGATAGGCTTGAGGACAATGAAAATAAGACAAGTACGCAGACCAAGTGACTCAAGCAACTAACCCTAAGAACTTGAAGTGTATGACTCAAAAGGTAGACATGAGGATCCAAATCTAGGAGCAGCCTTAGAGAGGCTCAGTTAATGCTCAAAACCTTATACCTAGCTCAGCCAAACCAAACATCTATTCAATGTTTCCTAGAATCAGCGATGCTCACAAAATAAAACATGAATCAGAAAAACAAAAGACTAATATGAAAGTCACATAAAGGAAAATCTTGCTCAACAATCTAAACTTACAATACATGTCCAAAATATAAAGAGCACATATACAGGGAAAGAATCATCTGGAAATGAATAAAAATAACACAAAAAGAAGAGTGAAAATCAAATATCAAACAAGCATATGAATGTAAATGAGAATAGACCAAAAAGAAGCTGAATACAAAAATTAAGAGACAAGGAAATATTATATGTTTTAAGCAGAGAATTGAAGTGTCGACTAGAAATACACTACACTTCTAAGTTAAGGGTCAATTCTTCCTAAACTGAGAATTTCCAAAATAATTTTCAAATTTTCATCTAATTTGTTTTGCACAGATTTCTCAATCTTCACCAAAATTGAAATACACACTCTAAACCACAACAAGATTACATCATAAACATAAATTCTAACGAAGAGCACCTACTTCACATAAACCCAGTTATCTATTTTAAAAACTTTTTCAAGAACCCACTAAGAAATTTCTAATTTTGAAGAAGATAAAATACACAATACCTGTAGCTTCAAAATGGCAAAACCCACGAAGAACAGGACCTAGAATATGACATGTGCCTACAAGGAAAAACATAGAAGAATCAGAAGAAGATACCACAAGAATTGAGATAGACACTCTAAACCACAACAAGATTACATCATAAACGTAAATTCTAACAAACAACATCTACTTCACATAAACCCATTTTTCTATTTTAAAATCTTTTTCAAGAACCCTTCTAAAAAATTTCTGATTTTGAAGAAGATAGAATACACAATACTTGTAGTTGCAAAAATGCAAAACCCATGAAGAACACCCACAATATAACAGATGCCTACAAGGGAAAACATAGAAGAATCAAAAGAAGATACACCTTCTTCATGAGAAGGGATGATACCTGGCGTTGGAGTTGAATTTCTGATCAAATGTTCTAGAAGAGACAAACCAGCTATCTGATATGTTATACATTTACACTTTTATTTTTAAAAAAAAATTAATTAAAAAAAAAACCTTTTGGCGGGTTTAGTAAAATTAGTAGAGGGAAAATAATTGAGGGAAATATATACGTTGCAATACCTTTATTTTCGTAAGAACTGTTGCCATAGGTTACTCTATGACAACGAGTTTGTGGAACCCTTGCAATAACAGACACTATGGCACTAGTTGTAGTACTAATGCAACGCTTTAATTTTAAAAGTGTTTCATTAGGTCTTATTGTCTATTGCAACGGTTATAACTGTTGCGAATGACTACCTATTGCAACACGTATTTAATCGTTGCTAAAAAACTATTGCTACGGACATGTTTTCTAGTAGTGCGGTCCATAGGTGTCTTCCGTCAATATTGGCACCAGTTCTGAAAACCTATAATTTTCCTTCTTTTCGAATACGAGGTGTTACAATATCTCCCCTTTGGGAACATTCATCCTTGTATGGGAACCAAGACATCATAAAAAGGGTAGGAACTAAAACTAACATCCCAACATGAATGCAATCACATAAATGAACATATTCAAGGAGGAAACATCAACTCCAAAATAAATCATGTTCAAAGCATCATTTCATCAAGTCTATATGCAACTCATACTCAAATGCACATAACATGAAGAAATCAATCAAGTTAACTCATTTTCTCAAAAATTAAGCTTTTCATGAACATGCATAAATGAGTAATCATGGGAACATATATGACACATGAGACCAAAAGAGTGAACCATGAGAAACTAAATACCTAAAGCTAGAGTAGGGACGGAGGGAAAAAGATGAGGGTAACAAGACATCATATTGGCCTCGGCCTCCCAAGTAGCACCCTCAGCTAACTGATTTCTCCAAAGGACTTTTATGGAAACAACTTCTTTATTTCTCAACTTCCAAACTTGCCGTTCCAAATTCTAAACCGGAACCTCTTCATAAGAAAGACTCTTTTATACCAAGACTCTCCAATGGCATTATAGATGCCGGATCACAAACACATTTCTTCAATAAGGAGACATGGAAAATCGGATGAATTGATGCTAAATCATTAGGCAAGTCAAGTTCATAAGCAACCTTAGCAATTCGCCTCAAAATCTGATATGGACCCACATAGCGGGGACTAAGCCTCCCTTTCTTCCCAAACCTCATTAAACCCTTCATGGGTGAGATTTTAAAGTAAACCAAATCATTAACATCAAACTCTAGATATCTCCTCTAACATCGGCATCAGACTTTTGCCGACTTTGAGCCGTTCTCAACCTTTCTCTAATAAGACAAACTTTTTGCATAGCCTCATGTACCAATTCGAGACCTATCAAGGCAACTTCTCCAACTTCAAACCAACCTATAGGAAACCTACACCTCCTACCATAAAGAGCTTCAAATAGAGCCATACCAAAACTTGAGTGATAGCTATTATTGTAAGCAAACTCAACCAAAGGCAAATCATCATCCCAATTACCCTTGAAGTCAATCACACAAGCTCTCAACATATCTTCCAAAGTTTTGATGGTACGCTCCGCTTGCCCATCGGTTTGAGGATGAAAGGTCGTGCTAAGCTTAATAGGGGTACCAAGGCCCTTTTTGAAAGATTTCCAAAATTGAGAAGGGAATTGAGTACAATGATCGGATATAATGGATAGGGGAACTCCATGCAACCTAACCTTTTCTCTTAGGTACAACTTAGCATAGTCTTCCTTTGAATAAGAAACCTTGATGGGAATGAAATGAGCCGATTTCGTCATGATCCACAATAACCCTAATCGAGTCATGTTGTCGCTGGGCGCGTGGTAAATCAACAATGAAGTCCATATTCAAATCTTCCCACTTCCAAGTAGGAATACTAATATCTTGGGAAAAACCTCCCGGCTTTTGATGCTCAACTTTCACTTGTTGACAATTAGGACACTTAGCCACAAATTCCGCAATGTCCTTCTTTATCCCATTCCACCAATAGACCTCCCACAAATCACGGTACATCTTGGTGGCTCCCGGGTGAATGGAATATCGAGAACTATGGGCTCTGATAAATTTTGGTCCCTAAGTTATCAACATTCGAAACACACAAACGACCTTGATATTGAAGTACACCATCTCCCTCTTGGGAGAAAGCCTCAAATGACTTTTTAAGCACCGCTTCCTTCAATTCCATTAAGATCGGGTCAAGACCTTGCTTTGATTTCACATCCGATAAAAAAGAAGACTCTGAACCATTATGAACAACAACACCTCCATCATTACAATTAATCAACCGAACACCCAATCAGGCTAATCTATGAACATCTCGAACCAACTCCTTCTTATTATCCTCAATATCAACAACACTGCCCATAGATAACCGACTAAGGGCATCCGACCCCACATTCACCTTCCTCGGGTGATAGAGGACACTCATGTCATAGTCCTTTAACAACTCAAGCTAACTTCTTTTGCGAAGATTCAGATCAGTTTTCTTTAACACATATTGCAAACTCTTGTGGTCGGTGAAGACATCAACATGAACACCATACAAGTAATGCCTGCAAATCATTAGAGCAAACACAACCCCCCCTAGTTCTAAGTCATGGGTAGGATAGTTCCTTTCATGGATCTTAAGTTGTCGTGAAGCATAAGCAATAACTTTCCTATTTTGCATAAGGACACATCCCAACCCAATTCTTGAAACATCACAATAAACCACAAATCCATCAGATCCTTCCGGTAGAATTAACACCGGAGCGGAGGTAAGCCTTTCTTTCAACTCTTGGAAACTCCTCTCACATGCTTCAGACCATACAAACTTAACTTTCTTTTGGGTCAAAGCCATCAATGGAGAGGCAATTATAGAAAACCCTTCAGCAAACCTTCTATAGTAACTAGCCAAAACCGAGAAACTTTGAATATCTGAAGGGGATAGAGGTCTAGGGCAGCTCTTAACCACATCTGTCTTCTTAGGATCTACCTCAATACCCTTATCGAAAAAAATGTGACCAAGGAAAGCCACATACCTCAACCAAAACTCGCGTTTACTAAGCTTTGCAAAGAGTTGTTGATCCTTGAGAATTTGCAGCACAGTCCTCAAATGAGTGGTATGCTCATCCTCACTCCTTGAGTAAATTAAAATATCATCGATTAACACAATCACAAACATATCTAGGTATTGTCTAAATACCCTATTCATCAAATCTATAAATGCAGCTGAAGCATTTGTCAAACCAAACGACATTACTAAGAATTTGAAATGATCATATCTATTATGAAAAGCCATCTTCGGAATGTCATCTTTCTTCACCCTCAATTGGTGATAGCCCAACCGAAGGTTGATCTTATAGAAGCAGCTTGCTCCTTGAAGTTTATCAAACAAATAATCTATCCTTGGGAGAGGATACTTCTTCTTAATAGTAAACTTATTCAATTGGCGATAGTCAATAAACATACGAAGTGAACCATCTTTCTTTCGAACAAACAAAACTGGGGCACCCCATGGAGAGATACTTGGTCGGGTGAAACCCTTATCGAACAAATCTTTCAATTGCTCCTTCATTTTTCTTAAGTATTGACGGAGCCATTTGGTAAGGAGGAATAGAGATAGCTTGCGTATCTGGGAGAAGGTCGATACCGAAGTCTATTTCCCTTTCGGGAGGAACACCGGGTAAATCATCGGGAAACACTTTCAAAAACTCATTAACAATGGGGACCGACTCAAAGATAGGGGTTTCAGAATCCCTATCCCTCAATCGAACAAGATGGTATATGCAACCCTTAGAAATAATCTTTCTAGCTTTAAGACAAGAAACAAACCGACTCTTAAGCATAGAATTTCCCCCTTTCCACTCTAGAACTGGTTCGTTTGGAAATTTGAACTTGACCACTCGGGTTCTATAATCAATAAAAGCATAACATGAATGTAGCGAATCCATCTCCAGAATAACATCAAAATCTAACATATTAAGCTCTACAAGATCAACATGAGTGACTCAATGGGATAAGGAGATGGGACAATTTTTATAGACCCTCTTAACCATGATAGATTCACCAATAGGAGTAGAGATGGAAAAAGGATCTAACAACACATCCGAAAAACATCAAACCTCATAGCCAACTATGGTGTCACAAAAGATAAGGTAGCACTGGGATCAAGCAAAGCATAAACATCAAGTTGAAAGACTTTGAAAATAGCGGTAACAACATCGGGAGAAACTTTTTGCTCATGACGAGTTTGGAGTGCATAGAATCTGTTTTTCTTTTGACTCCCACTAGAACCCAACAAAGGATAAGGTTGACCCCGTCGACGGTTATCTCCTTCATTCTTTGACACAGAGGGACAATCCCTAATCTTATGATCTGCCTTGCCACAACCAAACCATGCATTGGAACTTGCTAGACATTTACCCTCATGCGTCTTTCCACATTTAGCACAAGTAGCCAATAGAGATCCACCACCATTCCCTCTTTAAGGCTTAGGGTTAGAAACCCTTTCCTTGTTGAACTTAGGAGCTGGAGCATTGGAGGGACCTTGATCGGAGAACCTTTGTTGAAACTTAGAATGACCATATCCATCGGACCTTGAACGTAAAAAGTCACCATCACCTGTCTTAGCCCTCTTCGCCTCCCTAGACTCTTCCTTAAGTTTATCCTCTTTTATTTGTTTATGATGTACCATTAGACAAGAAATGTCCATATCATTGATGAGCATAGTGGTACGGCATTGTTTGACCACCATTTCGAATAACCCCAACAAAAACTTACTCATTCTTGCCCTAGGATCGGCAACCATAGTAGGAGCATACCTAGAAAATTGTGTGAATATCAAAGCATACTCTTTCACACTCATGTTTCCTTGACGAAGGTTGATGAAATCAAGAACCTTTGCCTCCCTCATCTCAAGGGGGAAGAACCTATCAAGGAAAGCAACCTTAAACATCTCCCAATCAAGAGGACCCGCATCAACTGCCCTCTCGCTCTTCCATTGTTAAGACAAAACTTGAGCCACACCCTTGAGTTGATAAGTGGGCAATTTCACCTTTTCCACCGGGGTTACACCCATGATCATTATCACCATACACACCTCATCAATGAACTCTTGAGGATATTCCTCAACCTTGGATCCATGAAACTACAGAGGGTTAATCCTAGTGAAGCCCCTCATTCTAGATGTCATCGTACCCACATTTGGGTTCACGGGGAACACAACCTCCCTATTGGCTTAAGCGGTCATGGCTTGGGCAAACACTTGAAAAGAAGCTCTAAACTCCGCATTAGTTACTTGCTCGGCCAAAGGGTCGACCGAAACTTGAGGATCTTCTTGAGGAGCTTCTTGTTCAACATTCTCTCTCACATTCCTCCTAGCATATGCCCTTCGAGTGGCCATATCCTGAAAAGCATTGGATAGGGATTAGGAGAGAGAGACATATAGAGTTAAACTCTATCACACAACTTTAGAGAGATGAAAGAAGTGGAGTTTCAAAAACATCTTATAGCCTCTCATTCATAAGTGTGGCGCGCTTCACACCCACGAATAAGACTCTAATCGACTTATGAGACATCCTAGGACCTTTCTAAAACCTTGTGCTCTAATACAAAGTTTGTCATGACCCAAAATACCCCCTAGACGTGACATGGCGTATAAGACCCCGAAAGGCCCCATACAAGCCACTTAACATACATCATACAAGATAATAGTAGTTAAGAGTTCAAAAGACATTTATATCATTTAGAGTTGAGAAAAGTAGCAGAAGTCTAACATAGTCTCAAAGCCATCTAATACATCAATAGAATGAAATTTTGGATGTAACCCATACAAGTCCTAAAGTAAAACGAACATAAAAGTATAAATGTGGCTTTGTCTTCAAAGTATGAGGACTCACCAAGTCTTAAAATCTCAAATGCAATGATTTAGCCACGAGTGGATGGAGAAGAGATGGATCCTACATTTGTGAGAACATGTAGGCAAGAGTATGCGTTAGTACAAAGAATGTACCAAGAATGATAACTATGCATAAAGGTTATAAATTATGCTAAAAAGGGCTATACATAATAGGCAATGACCAAGGTAAATCGTAAAATAATCATCATTGAAAACATGAGTTAAAAACCATGGTCAATGCAAGGAAATCATCTTAAAACAACAGCTACTTGAATTACATTTTTAAGAAGTAACATTAGTTCATTATGTGGGAAATTAGCCTTAATCGACATAGACCATGTGAGCTATAACATGGAATTTGTTTTCTATCCCACATCGAAAAGAGGTGTCCTTACTTTCTAAGGTAAGAACCATAGTTTCTAGTTTAAGTGGATCCACTAGCTAATGTCTATCTAAGACAATCATCCTGTGGTGGCACATAGTTTATGGGGCATATGTAATCGCCTCCTGTCCACTCGGTGCTAATCATAAATCCCACAGAATAGTCATTAATATTAACTTGCATTATCATTAAGAGAAATGGGTAATCGCCACTTGTATTGTCATCCATGGAAGGGCACATCAGGCAACCAATCCAAGCTAAAGTTCATTAGAATAGCTCCTGAATTTTAATTCAAAGTTTAGTTGAGAAAACCTTTCAACCTTTATGAATCTTTGATGTGAGAAAATCCTTTCACATTCATGTGTTGAGTAATATGTGAGAAATCCTTCCACAACTCAACAACAACAACATTGATGCTTCACTCTCAAAGCAAACCTTAGATCATTTATCTCAATTTCATAAAGAACATGCATATCTTCATAAATTCATCTTTCATAGTTCAAAACCTCATCATAAGATCAAAGTCTAGAATCCATGTTTTCACATAGGGTCATTAGGATTCAACTTTAAAATATGTAATTAACTCAATTCATGATGCATATAAAGACATAATTCAATCAATTAGATCATAATTTTAAAGAACTCATAAAATAGAAGAAAACCCTAATTCCAATTGAAGAATCTAACTTTACCAAATTGGAGAATTTAGGAACCCTACGGAGGAAAGGACTCCATAGGTGAAATTCAACATACCTTGATGTCAAAATCTCATAATCAATGGTGAATTAGGAGACTTGGATGGAAACCCTAGATCTTCTTCTTCTTCTTCAAGCTTTAGAGAGAGAAATATTTGAGAGGAAAACTTTGGAGGGGTTTTGGGGAATTTTAAGAGTGATTAGAATGGGTAGAATTTAGGCTTAGAAGACTTATATAGGTCCTAGGATTAGAACAAACTGCCTTAAATTAGGTATAAATCAATTAGGGAAAAGAACAAAAAGCCCTTAAAAAATAATTGTCGGGCTCCGACCTACGGTCCGTAGGTCCAACTACGGACCGTCTTGGTCAATCGTAGGTTGGATTCAGAAACTATTAAATTTGGGCTTCCAATGCCGGTTGCCATGTACAGTGTGTTGGTCCACTTACAGACCGTACATACCAACCGTAGATCCCAACCTTCACCCTCAAAATTTCTCCAAGTTTGGGAGTGACCTACAAGACCTATCTATACTTCTTACATGGAATGACGGGCCGTCCTGGCAAACTGTCAATGGGATTCTGAAACTTGACATTTTGAAAAAAATTATCCTGCCATCTACGCTTCCCACCTACGGTCCGTAAGTCAACCTATGGTCCGTAGGTGGCTTCCGTCAGTACTGGCACCAGTTCTGAAAACTTGTAATTTTCCTTCTTTTTGAATCCGAGGTGTTACAGTACTGGTCAATTGTAGAACCAAGTTCTAAAACCTAAAATTGGCCAATTTTCCATGAAACCCTTTCTACGGATCATCAACTTTTCAATGGTGCATAGACCCCATTCGTAGACCTCAACTTTGAGCCAAAAATTTCACCAAGTTCGGATCAATCCTACGGGACCTTCTTATGGCCTGTAGACAATTGTACGACTCATCCTGGTCAATTGTAGACCAACTTACTAGGACTTAAATTTTCCCAAAACTCAAATCAGTTGCTATGAGTGCCATCTACGGCCCGTAAAGGCTTCTACAAATTGTAGATGGGTCTTGTAGGACTGAACAAGTAGCCAATCTGAAGTCCTTTCTTTCCAATTTTCAAGGTATTACAATATCTCGCCCTTGGAAATGTTCATCCTTGAATGGGAGTCAAGTTAGCATGGATATAGTACACAGAGAAACTAACAACCCAACATGAATGCTAATCATATAAAATGCACAAAAACAAGGGGTAATCACTCCAACCTAAATCATAACTCAAAAATCATTTTCTTTATGAACATTCATGCATATGGAAACAGGAGAATGACTAAAATGCATGAACTCGAAATAGTGAATCATGAGAAACTAATACCTTAATTGTGGACTGAAATGGAGGGAAGAGATGAGGATACTAATAGATCACTTTGGTTTCGGCCTTTCAAATAGCACCCTCAACTAGTCAATTCCTCCAAAGAACTTCCACAAAAAAAAATTCCTTTGTTTTTTTTCAAATTTTTGACATGCTATACAAGATCTTTACCAAAACTCACTCGCTAGAAAGACTTTCCTTGATACCAACATTATCCAATGACTTAACCAAAATAGGCCAACACACTTCTCAACAATGAAATATAAGATATCGAATACACCTATGCCAAATCCATCCCATAGGCTAACTTAACACAAAGCCTCCAAATACATCAATTTATCAATACTAGCAACACATACCCAACCTTAGTAATGAAGTACACCATCTCCCCCATGGGAGAAAGCCTTAATGCCTTTCTCGGAAACCAACTTCTTCAACAATATCATAGTCGGATCATGATCTCACTTAGCTTTCACGTCTTAATGAGAGGCAATTCTGAACCATTCTAAACTACGATACAACCCTAATCGCAATCAACCAAGAAACCATCCAATAAAACTAGTCTGTGAACATAATAAACTTACCCTCCTTACCATTCTCAATGTGAGCAACACTACTTGTCGACAATTTGTTGAGAACATAAAAAACCTCATTTTGCTTAACCAAATGATAAAGAACAGTTCTGTCATAATCCTTCAACATGTCAAGCCACCTCCTTTGGCGAAGATTCAAATCCTTTTTTGTGAACATATTTTACAAACCCTCGTGATCTATGAACACATCCACGTGAAATCCATAAGGATGCTCTCTCCTGATTCTCAAAGCTAACACCATCATCGTTAACATATAATAATGAGTCAGATAATTCTTTCAACATACCTTAAGTCACCTAGAAGTACATGTTATTACCTTACCATACTGAACTAAAGCGTAGTCAAGACCAATCCTTGAGGCATCAGATTACACAACAAAACCATTGGAACCTTCTTGTGAAGTCAAAACTGAGGTTTGTTTCTCGAGAACTAAAACTGGGCAACTGAAATCACTAATAAGAGTGGAGAGTGGATAAAAGTCCCATAAGGATTTTAAACCAAAATCAGCTTCATAACCACATAAGGAGTCTCTAAAAAAGTAATGAAGCACCTAGATTTGTCAAAGCATCAATCGAAAAGAACTCAAAACTTACTAGGAACCACATCTAGAGAACTCTCCTGCACATGACGAGTCCAAAAAGAATAGGACCAATCTTGGCACTTTCCGCTATCCACACTAAAAGAAATACCCTGCTGAGTTGGGTGGCTTGAAGAAGGGTAAGGTTGAGCCGGTCAATGACTACCCCCTTTATTCATAACAACTGATGGACAGTCCCTTGCCTTATGACCCATTTTTCCACAGTAAAAACATACTCTGGTACCAGCTAAACAATTTCCGCAATGGGCCTTCCACCACTTATTGGACACGGGGTAGGATATCCCCTTTCCATTATCCTTCTTGAAATCAAAGCTAGATGCTTTTTCCTTTTTATCAAAATGAGGCTTAGAAACCATACGCGATTCACTAGCAGATGACGACCTCGACCCTACAACCATTTGGGGTCCAAAAGGTCTTTTCCTAAAAGTGGTCCTCTTGTCCTCCCTCTTTCTTTTTTTCATATTAACATTCATAGATGTTACCATTTGTTCATTCAGTTGAGCGGTCACCACTTGATCCAATAGCTGAATAACATCACAGAACTCCACATTAGAAATAACAGCACTAGAAGGTGGATTAGCTGGTGTAGAAAGGTTACCAACTTGATCACCCTTCTAACTGGTCTCTTTTTGAGAAGACATATTAAGAAAACATAAAGCTCAGGTTTATGAGAATGAATAGAGTTAAAACTTGTCACACAATAGGTGTAATATTTCCTAAACACATTGTAGCCTCCTATTCTTAGGTGTGGCGTGCTTCACACTTATGAATAAGACTCTACGTGACGCGGCTTGTAGACATCTTAGGACCTTTGTAAAACCTTGTGCTCTGGAAAAATGTTTTTCATGACCCTAAGTATACCCTAGACGTGACATGGTGTATAGGACCCTGAGAGGCCCTAAATAAGCCACATGACATAGATACAACACAATATAAATACTTGACATAGATACAACATAATAGAAATACTAGAAAAGAGTTTTAGGTATGAACATCTCATATCATATGAAGTAGAGTTTGAACATAAATGCAGAATGTAACTATGTCTTGACAAGCCTTTCTAAAACAACATAAGAGTTGTTGGGATGTGACCCATACACCATGTACAAAACTTGAAAGAGAAACAATTTAAACAATTAAAAATCTTGAAGGACTTGTCCTCAAAATATGATGACTCACCAATTCAATAGCTAATAACAATCCAGTCTAGCCACGAACGAGAGGAGGAGAAACATTAGACCCTATATTATGAGATAATATAGGTCCAAGTATGAATTAGTACATGAAATGTACTAATTATGGGGAAATATGAATAAATGTGAATATGATATCATAATAGGCTTAAAACATATAATGCATGACCAAGTAAAATATTTTAAAGATCAATAAGCAATGTCATAAATCATGAAATATAGTCAATGTGTTATTTGAAAGTGATGAGATAAAAGCTTAAGTCATAATCGTTGAGGAAATCATTAAAGCTTTGAGGAAAAACATAAATCTTTGTGGAATTTTTACCTTTAACCGACATAGACCATATGAGCTATAACATGGAATATGGTGTTCTTCCCACACCGAAAAGAGAAGTCCTACTTGCCAACTTATGGACCATTAAACATCTAGATTAGGTGGATATACTAGCTAAGGTCATTTAAGACAAAACCTACGGGGGCACGTAGTTTTGGGTCAAGGAGATTGCTTCTAGAGACTACACCTTTTGAGCCTCCAACTCAAAGTCCTCTCGGTTCTTAGTCACAAAATGCCACCCTAGAAATAAAATACTACGAGTTTGTTTAGAAAATTTATCCATGATCATTGATGGCATTTCGGATACCATACTAATCAAGACCTAATATTGGAAAATTATCAAAAGCACTAATGGAATGTGTAGATGTCCTTCATTTCATGTGGCTAAGCTTCATATAACATATTGATACTTTATCTAAAAGCATCCTTAAATCATAAATTAAACCTTTCATAAAACATTCATAAAACCCTTTATCAATTCATGATCATAATTCATAGTTCATAAGTTAAAATCAAAGCATAAAGCATGGGTCCATAAGAAATCTATTATAAATCACGTACTTAAGTTAAATCATGCATTATAAGATAGAATACCAAAAATTGAATCATAATCAAAAGAACCCATGGAGATTTACATGAAACCCTTATTGTCACGACCCAAAGTACACCTTAGACATGACATGCTGTATAAGACCTCGAGAGGCCCTATACAAGCCACTTAGCATACATCATACAACATAATAGAACTAAAGATTTCAAAAGAAATAGTCTTCTTTCAAAAAGAGTTTGACAAAGTGGAAATCTAACATAAGTCTCAAAGCCATCTAGTACATCATAAGAAAAGTGATTGGGACGTAACTCATACGTCACATACAAAGTCTGAAACTGAAATGACATAAAACTATAAAAGTGGGATCGTCATCGAAGTATGAGGACTCACCAAGTCTTCAAATCTTTAATGCAATCAACTAACCACGAATGGAAGGATAAGAATCTTCGAGCCCTACATTAGTTAAATAATGTAGGCACAAGAATGCATTAGTATACGGAATGTACTAAGTATGAGGGGAATGCAATAAAACATGAGACATGATCATAAGGGAACATAATTGAAAACATGGTCAAGTTAAAACATAGAAAAATCATTTAACAAGATTCATAAATCATAAACACGGTCAACGCATCTTTAAATCATAAAGGAAGCTTCATAAAAAATTAGTAATTTACTTAGTTAATTTTGTCGGAAGTTTACCATTAACCGACATATAGACCATGCGAGCTATAAAATGGAATCCAGTATCTACACCACACCGAAAAGGGTGTCCTACTTGCCAAGGTAAGGACCATAAATCAGAGCTTAAGCGGATCCACTAGCTAATGTCTATCTGAGACAATCATCCTATGGTGGCACATAGTTTATGGGACATGGGTAATCACCGCTTGTCCACTTGGTGCTAAGCATAAATCCCACGGAATATTCATTAATCTTACTTGTTTTATCATTAGAGGACATGGGTAATTGCTACTTGTCTTATCATTATGGGACATGGGTAATCGCCGCTTATCATATCATCCATGGAAGGGCACATCAAAAAGCCAATCCAAGCTAGAGTTCATTAGAATAGCTCCTAAATCTTGATTTGATATTTAGTTGAGAAAAACCTTTCAATCCTATGAATCCTTCAAGTGAGAAAATCCTTTCACAACAACAACAACAACATCGATTCTTCACTCTCAAAGCAACCTTAAATCATTTACATCATTTTCATAAAGAACATGCATATCTTCATAAATTTATCTTTCATAGTTCAAAAGCCCCATCATATGATCATAGTTTAGAAATCATGGATTTCACATGGTTCATTGGGATTTAACTTTAAAACGTTCAATTACTTCAATTAATGCATAAAAAGACATAAATCAGTCAATTGGATCATAATTAAGAAAAACCCATGAGATAGAAGAAAACCCTAAGTTCAATTGAAGAATCTAGCTTTACAAAATGGGAGAATTTAGGAACCCTATGGAGGAGAGGACTCCATAGGTGAATACTATCATACAAATGCATTCATAGATTCAAGCTTCTTCATAGCTTCATGTAAATTAGGGTTCATATGCAAAATTCATAAATCAATGCATGAGTTCACATGGAATTGTTTGAAAAGCAAGTAATTAAGTCCAAATCATCAAAATAATATCATAATAAAGTAATTGAATCCATACAAATAGAACCATGAGGAATTAAGCGAAAACTTAATCAAATCTTGGGAAATTGAATAGGAGAATTGAAGAAACTTTGGGGGCTTAATGGGTGGATGGAACCCATTGATAAAATCTCTACATACCTTGATTGAAGCCCTAAGTAATGATGAAGAAAGGAGACTTGAACCTGAAGAAACTTAGCTTCTTCTACTTCCTTGATCTAGAAAGAAGATTTTTGGAGAGGATGAATTAGGTCAAGTTTAGGGAATTTAGGAGAATGAATTGAAATTGATAGTTTTAGGGCTTAATTCACTTTTATAGGTCTTGAAATAGGGTTTATAATGACGTATTTTGGGTACCAAGCACTTTGGGAAAAGGCCACAATGACCCTAACTTAAAAACTGACGAGGTTCCTCACAAGAGAGGCTTCACGAGCCGTCTAAGGCATGATGGCCTGTCTAGTGGGTCATGATACATCATCAGCCTGACAGTGCACCACTAAAATGGGCATAACATTTTATTCTGAACTTCAAAGGGAGAAAAACCGGTGGCGTTGGAAAGAGGACATAAAAACTTTTAATTTGATTGGTCATGGGCCACCTAATTCATTTTGTGCTAAGAGATATGATCGTTTGAAGTTGACCCAAAACTCAAAACCTGATAAGTCCCTTTCACAGACGACTTCACGGCCCGTGTGAAGCCGCACAGAGCGACTAGGCATCTGTGGTCCTTCACAGTGGCCTTGGGGGGCAACCTCACTATCTGGGTGACGTTTACGGACCCTTACACGGGCCGTCCAAGTCACTAGGGGCCACCTAAAGCATCATCCAGGTGACTTCTACCGAGGGCCAGTCCTGGATGGTCTCACGATGCCCTAAACAGGTCGTCGACCCTTAGACGAGCCATCTAAGGTGGCATGAAGGGTCCATGGTCCATTTTTTATTCGTGGGCTTGCCCATTTGCCCTTTTTAGCCATTTCTCGAAATCCAATGTTTTGCAATATCTCCCCTTTGGGAACATTCATCCTCGAATGGAACTCAAACTAGCATGAAAAGAGTAGGAGAGAAACCAGCAACCCAACATGAATGCAAATTCTTCAAAATGCACATAACCAAGGAGGAACCTCAACTCCAAGCTAAAACATATTCAAAACATCATCACATAATACATACA
The DNA here is from genome assembly GCA_018342035.1 of Solanum appendiculatum. Lineage (NCBI taxonomy): Eukaryota > Viridiplantae > Streptophyta > Magnoliopsida > Solanales > Solanaceae > Solanum > Solanum appendiculatum. Next base: position 24,668 of record JAGDQO010001901.1, on the reverse strand, counting down.
TGCAAATCATACTCAAATGCATATAATCATGAAGCAATCAATCAAGCTAAATCATATCTTTGAAATCAATTTTTTTGCATGAGCATGCATGCATGAGGAAACATGAGAATGACTAATAACACAAGAATCCTAAAGAATAAACATGAGGGGCTAATGCCTCAAACTAGACCCTAGGATAATAGAAAGAGATAGGGATACTAAGAGATCATATCTCCTTTGGCCTTTCAGATACCACAGCATAACAAGGAACCTTCAAAAGTCAACATAGGTCTGTTCACATATTTCAACCATGAAGCACACCATCTCCCCCTTGATTGCAAACCTCACTAACATTTTCGAATCCATCTCCCTCAACCCAAGCATTGCACAAAAGTCTTAACAACCACGGAACCATTGATACAAGTAAACACTTAGGAAATTTCCACAAAGATATCAAGGTCGAATTCAAACACAATAACCATACATGGAGTCTTACCATAGCCAACGAAACATCGAATATCAAGCAATGCATAACCATAAGCTAAAAGACCATAACTTACTAATTACCGCATTCGGGGAACCCATATGATCTTGTCGAGTCTGACGAGCATAGCACCTATCTTGCTTTAGGGATCTTGAACCGAAACCACTAGGTTGAAGTTGCCTACCTTCCCTTCCCTTAGAAGTAAGAAATGGACAATCTCTCATCTTTTGACCACTCTTTCCACAACCAAAACATGCATCCGTACCGGCTAGAAAATCACCTGGATGACTCTTTCCACACTTCCGACATTCGGATACCATTTGCTTACTAGAACCATTACCTTAAGAATGATTACCTCCACCGAACCTTGAATGTGAGAAATCACCATTATCTTTTCTTTCCCTCTTTGAATCCCAAGTTTTCTCCTTAATCTTCTTGTCTTCTATTTGTTGTGCATGAACCATCAAACGGGAGACAACCATCTCCTTAACAAGCATGTAAGTTAGGTATTCTTTGGCCACTAAGTCGGAAGCACTCGACACAAATTTACTCACCCTTGCCCTTGGATTGGCAACAATAGTTGGGGAATATTAAGACAATTGCGTGAATTTCAAAGAATACTCCATCACACTCTTATTCCCTTGACGAAGTTTAATGAACTCAAGTACCTTTGCCTCCCTCTTCCCAAGGAAAAAGAACCTATCATGAAAAGCAACCTTAAATTTCTCCCAACCCTGAGGACCCACATCAACAGCCCTCTCACTCTTCCATTGTTCAAACCACACTTGAGCAACACCTTTGAGTTGGTAAGTGGCCGATTCTACCTTCTCTACCGGAGTGATACCCATAATCTCTACAACCTTATGATTCTTGCCAATGAACTCTTGAGAATCTTCCTCAACCTTAGAACCAAATAAATCCTATGGATTCATTCTAGTAAAGTCCCTCACTCTAGTTGCCGTCGTACCCACCCTTGGGTTCACGGGAGCCACAACCTCCCTATTTGATTGAGCCATCATAGCTTGAGCCAATGCATGAAATGCAGCTCGAAACTCACCATTAGTCACTTGTTCGGTCAAAGGGTTGATCGAAACTTGAGGAGCTCTAGGAGCTTCTTGTTCCACATTCTCATTCACATTCCTTCTAACAGAAACTTTTCAAGGGGCCATATCCTGAAAAGAATTGAACACGATTAAAGAGAAGGATCTTTCTAGAGATAGACTCTATGGCATGATTTTTGAGTAATTAAGAAGTGGAGTTTCCTAAACATCTTATAGCCTCCTATTCATAAATATAGTGCGCTTCACACTCATGAATGAGACTCTACTCGATGTGGCTTATGAGACATCCTAGGACCTTTCTAAACCTTGTGATTTGAATACCAAGTTTGTCACGACCCAAAGTACACCCTAGATGTGACATGGCATATAAGACCTCGAGAGGCCTATGCAAGCCACTTGGCATACATCATACAAGATAATAGAACTAAAGATTTCAAAAGAAATAGTCTTATATCAAAAAGAGTTTAAAAAAGCAGAAGTCTAACATAAGTCTCAAAGCCATCTAGTACATCATAAGGAAAGTGATTGGAACGTAACACATATATCACATACAAATTCTGTAACTTAAATGACATAAAATAATAAAAGTGACATCGTCCTGGAAGTATGAGGGCACACCAAGTCTTCAAATCTCTAATGCAATCAACTACTTACGAATAGAAGGATAAGAATCGTCGAGCCCTACATTAGTGAAACAATGTAGGCACAAGTATGCATTAGTACATGGAATGTACAAAGTATAAAGGGAATGCAATAAAACATGAGACACGATCATAAGGGGACATAATTGAACACATGGAATGCATGAACAAGTTAAAACATAGTAAAATCATTTAAGAAGATTCATAAATCATGAACACGGTCAATGCATCTTTAAATCATAAAGGAAGCTTCATAAAACATTAGTAATTTAATTAGTTCATTTTGTGGGAAGTTTACCATTAACCAACATATAGAACATGCGAGCAATAAAATGGAATCCAGTGTCAACCCCACACCAAAAAGGGGTGTCCTACTTGCCAAGGTAACGACCATAAATCTGAGCTAAAGTGGATCCATTAGCTAATGTCTATCTGAGACAATCATCCTATGGTGACACATAGTTTATGGGACATGGGTAATCGCCTCTTGTCCAATCGGTGCTAAGCATAAATCCAACGGAATAGTCATTAATCTTACTTGTCTTTTCATTAGAAGACATAGGTAATCACCGCTTGTCTTATCATTATTGGACATGGGTAATCTCCGCTTGTCTTATCATCCATGGAAGGGCACATCAAATAGCAAATCCAAGCTAGAGTTCATTAGAAAAGCTCCTAGTTCTTGATTCAAAGTTTAGTTGAGAAAAACCTTTCAACCCTATGAATCCTTCATGTGAGAAAATTATTTCACCACAACAACATTGATACTTCACTCTCAAAGAAACCTTAAATCATTTATATCATTTTCATAAAGAATATGCATATCTTCATAAATTCATCTTTCATAGTTCAAAAGCCCCATCATAAGATCATAGTCAAGAAATCATGAATTTCACATGGGTTCATGGGGATTCAACTTAAAAACGTTCAATTACTTCAATTCGTGCATAAAAAGACATAAATTAATCAATTGGATCATAATTAAGAAGAACCCATGAGATAGAAATAAAACCGTAACTTCAATTGATGAATCTAGCTTTACAAAATGTGAGAATTTAAGAACACTATGGAGGAGAGGACTCCATAGGCGAATACTATCATACAAATGCATTCATAGATTCAAGCTTCTTCATAGATTCATGTAAATTAAGGTTCATAGTCAAAATTCATAGATCAATGCATGGGTTCACATGGAATTAGTTGAAAAGCATGTATTTATGTCCAAATTATCAAAATAAGATCATAATAAAGTAATTGAATCCCTACAAATAGAACCCATGAGGAATTTAGTGAAAAACCTAATAAAATCTTGGGAAATCGAATTGGAGAGTTGAAGAAACTTTAGGGGATCAATGGGTGGATGAAACCTATTGATAAGCTCCCTACATACCTTGATTAAAGCCCTAAGTAATGATGAAGAAAGGAGACTTAAACTTGAAGAACCCTATCTTCTTCTTCTTCCTTGATCTGGAGAGAAGATTTTTAGAGAGGATGAATTTGGTCAAGTTTAGGGAATTTAGGACAATGAATTGAAATTGATAGTTTTAAGGCGTAATTAACTTTATAGGTGTTGAAATAGGGTTTAAAACGACGTAGTTTTGATACCAAAAACTTTGGAAAAAGACCACAATGACCCTAACTTAAAAACTGGCGAGGTGCCTCACAAGAGAGACTTCGCGAGCCGTCTAAGGTATGATGAACCGTCTAGTGGGTCGTGATGGTTCATCATCCTTATGCTGCTCCACTAAAACAGGAATAACTTTTTACTCAAAACTACAAATGTAGCAAACTTTTTGGCGTTGGAAAGAAGACTTAAAGACCTTTAATTTGATAGGTTATGGGCCACCTAATTCATTTTGTGATGAGAGATATGATCATTTGAAGTGGCCCAAAACTCAAAACCTGACATGTCCCTTCCATGGACGACTTCACAGCCCATGTGAAGCCTCATGAACCATCAAGGCATATATGGTCCTTCACAGTGGCCTTAGGGTGGAACCTCACTGTCTGGGTTACTTGTACGGACCCTTAGACGGGCCGTCCAAGTCACCACGGGCCTTCTAAGGCACCGTCTAGGTGACTCCTACCTAGAGGCAGTCCTGGATGGTCTCACGATGCCCTTAACGGGCAGTGGACCCCTAGACGAGCTTTCTAATGTGCCGTGAAGGGTCCATGGTCCATTTTGGGTTCATGAACTTGCCCCTTTGCCCTTTTCAGCCATTTCTCAAAATCCAAGGTGTTAAACTAATTGAATTGGGTGAAATTGAATTGGAGACTGCGTATCGTTTGGGACCCAATGGATGAAAGGGATCCATTGGTAAATACACACATAACTTGATAATCAAAGCCTAAGCAAAGCATAGAGATTGAGAATTTGGAGCTTGAAACCCTAGATTTCCCCTTCGAAGTTTGATAGAGAATTAGCGGAGATGAATTTTAACACCTCAGAATATGGAAAAGGAAAAGATTGCAATTTTGACTACTATTTGGGTCCTACGAATCCACTCTACGAGTCATAGAAGCTTCTATATGTTGTAGAGTTCACTTGTAGGTACTGGGCGACTGATTTGAAAAATCAAGTTTTAATATCTCATTCTATGACTTACTAAGATGGCCCGTCGAATGAACTACGGGTTGTAGGAAGGACCCATAGAAAGATTTCGGACTTTGTGAAATTTGACATTGAAGTTGGGTTCTACGGATTGGGTCTATAGAACCTACAAAGTCCTAGTGGCTGTAGAAGGGTTTCGTCAAATGTTGAAGGAATTTTAGGTTCTAGTACTTTTGTCTACGGTTGACCTATACGGTCCTTAGAAGTTCCTATGGACCATAGGTCAAACCCGTATTAGGTTTTTTCCTATGCATGTAATGCCTAAAGTATATCGTTTTGACCCTTATTATAAGCAATATAAGGTTTCTAAGTCCTTAAAATACCCATGCTAAATTCAATCTCCTAAATCCCAAATCCCAACCAAGTTCATCTTCCCCAATTCTCTCTCAAGTTCAAGGAAGAAGAAGCTGGAGTTTCAAGCTCAAGTCTCCTTTTCAGTATAGCTTTTGGGCTTTTAATATCAACGTAAGTGGGTATTCACCAATGGATTCAATTCATCCACTGGGTCCCCAAAGTTTCCAGTTCCTAAATTAAACTTTCACCCAATTTGTTAGGTTTTTTTTCAATCTCCATTGGTTCTATTCAATTATGATTCAGTTTTTTGTATTCAATCTATATTGCATGATTTTAAGTTGAATTCATATGAACCCATGCATGATCCATGATTTCTGACTATGAACTTATGATGAAGTTTATGAACTATGAACTATGAATTTATGATTTATGAAATTAAAACTTATAGCTTAAGGATGCTTTTAGATAGAAGTGTCAACGAAATTGTGAAAGGTTTTCTCACATACTATGATGACCATGATTGTGAAAGGTTTTTTCACATATGTTTCATTCATGATTTTTAAGGAGCTATTCTATATGATTTAAGCTTGGATTGGTGACTTAATTGTGCTTTTCCATGTTTGATGTTATGTTATGAAAATGACTATTCCGTTGGAATTTTACTTAGCACCGGGAGGATATTGAGACGGAGGCTCTCTCATTAGTGGAGACTGGGTCTCTAGTAGCAATATCCTTTTCCCTAATTATGTGCCCCTAGAGGATGTATTAGCAAGTGGATCCACGTATTATAGAAGTTCATGGTCCTTACCTTAGCAAGTAGGACATCTCTTTTGGTGTGGGAGCAAGACACCAGATTCCATGTTATAGCTTACATGGTCTGTGTTGGTTAACGGTAATAATCTCACAAAATGAACGAAGTTACTTTAAAGAACTCTATAAACGTTTTCAATGTGTTTTAAGTTTGCATTGACCATATTCCGTACTTTTGACTTTCAAAATGCTTATTTATGATTTAGCTTGGTCTTGCATTTCTTGTTAAAGCCCTTTATCATGTTTTCATGTATTATGCATATGGCTCATACATAGTACATTCCATGTATAGATGCCTACTTGTGCCTACATTATTTCATTAATGTAGGATCCAACACTTCTTCTCCTTCCGCCCATGGGTAGTGAGTTGATTGCTATTGATTCAAAGACTTAGAGAGTCCTCATGTTCTGAGGAACATGTCACCTTTATTGCTTTATTTTACTTTTATTTTTGGATGATTTACATGGTGTATGGGTTACGTCCTTACCACTTCTATATTGTTTTAGATGGCTTGTGAAGACTATGTAGACTTCCGCTTATGTTAAACTCTTTATGAGATATGAAGCTCTCTTTTGGATCATTTTTTAATTATCTTGTATGATGCTTGATAAGTGTCTTATGTAGGGCCTCTCGGGTCTTTTATGCCATGTTACGCCTAGGGTATACTTTAGGTCATGACTAACTTGGTATTCAGAGCACAAGGTTTAGAAAGGTCTTAGGATGTCTGAAAAGTTGCGTCGAGTAGAGTCTTGTTCATGAGTGTGAAGCGCACCACATTTATGAATAATAAGCTATAAGATGTTTAGGAATCTCCACTTCCTTCATCATTCTAAAGTCGTGCGATAGAGTTTTACTCTATATTTCTCTCTCCTATTCCTGATCCAATGCCTTTTAGGATATGGCCCCTCCAAGAGCATATGATAGAAGGAATGCGGGTGAGAATGTGGAACAAGAAGCACCTCAAATTCTGGCAGACCCTTTGGCAAAAATAGTGTTACATGTAGAGTTCTGAGCTGCTTTTCAAGTTTTGGCACAAGCCATGATGGCTCAATCAAATAGGGAGGTTGTGGTCCCTGTGAACCCAAATGTGGGTACGCCGGCAAATAGAGTGAGGGACTTCACTAGAATGAACCCCCCAGAGTTTCATGGTTCAAAGATTAAGGAAGATCCTTAAGAATTTCTTGATGAGGTGTACGAGATTGTGATGATCGTGGGAGTAACATCGGTAGAGAAGGTGGAATTGGCTGCTTACCAGCTCAAAGGTGTTGGTCAAATTTTGTATGCTCAATGGAAGGAAGAAAGGGAGGTTTATGCGGGCCTTATCGATTGGGAGAAGTTTAAGGTTGCTTTCCTTGATAGGGTTTTTCTCCTTGAGAGGAGGGAGGAAAAGGTACATGAGTTCATTAACCTTCATCAAGGGAATATGAGTTTGAAAGAATATGATTTGAAATTCACTAAATTGTCCAAATATTCCCCTACTATTGTTGTCGATTCTAGGGTAAGGATGAGCAAGTTTGTTTTGGGTGTGTCTAAAATGGTGGTTAAGGAATGTCGTACCACCATCTTTATTAAGAAAATAGATAGAAGTTCAGCCTTACAAAAAGAAAGAATGAATAAGTACCATGATCAAAAGATTGAAAAGTGGGAATTTGCACGTGGAGATTTGGTCCTTCTCTGCATTACAAAGCTGCACTTGTTCCCTGGCAAACTCAAGTTAAAGTGGACGGGACCGTTTCGAGTAGTGAAAGTGTTTTCAAACGGAGTGGTTGAATTAGAAAATGAAGAGGGAACGAAGTTTAAGGTGAGCAGGCAAAGAACAAAGCACTATATGGGAAAGCCAGAAGAAGTTCACATGGTCAAAGAATGGGCTCTTGATGAAGTCTGAGTAATCTAGGAGCCTACATCGTGCCATGGCGTTAAATCAAGCACTGCTTGGGAGGAAACCTAAGATGTGTAGCTTAGTTATATTTGTTTGTTTTCGACTTTTAGTTGAGGTTTTTAGGCTAGTATCGGTTAATATAGGGTTAGTGTCAAAATAGGTCCAATAGAAAGTAAATGGAAGGCCTAATGTTTGCTACATGTGCAGGAGAGAAAGAAAAATATGGAAAAAATTTAAGTGCACAGGGTCATACGGATGGGTTCTACTAGTCGTTGCTCACTCTACGGACCGTAGACCCGCTTCATAGAACCTTGGGTGAAATAAATAGATGAAGGACATGTTCTAGGGGTCTAATCTACCCGTCTTAGTTCATTGCATGAACCGTAGATTAGTGACGTAGAAACCTAATTCAAAGTATGGCTGCAACTTTAGGTCTACGAGTGCATAGTACGAACCGTAGAAAATTCTACAGGCCGTAGTCTATTCTTGTACACTCCAAGTATGTTTCTAAAATTTTCTAAATGTTAAGTGAGCCTACGGAAGCCTTCTAGGGATTGTAGAAGGTCCTACAGTCCGTAGATAGTCTTCCATAGAACCTAGTAAGTTTAAAAGAGATAGACCCGACCCGCGACCCTTGTTCAAGAAAACCTCGAAAAATTCAAAATCCCTTCAATTTTCCCTCACTCATCTCCCCTTCTAAAACCAATTCAAATGCTCCACTCCTCATCAACCATCAAAACAACCCCCATATTACACATCTTAAAATCCCACTAGTCCCTCATCATCGTCCATTCCAAATTTTCCCACAAAATCTCCAAATTGCTACTACTGTTGCAGGTCGTGGTCACATGAAAAGAAGAAAAGGGATTCAGGTCGTCATAAATTATTCAAGCCACTCACACTACTTCAATTTTACACAATGAAAGGTATGGATCCAAACCTTGTCCTTTAATTGTTGGAAATTGAAGTTGATTAACTTAACCTTTGACAAATTTTTGTTTGATTGATTTGAAAAGATAAAATCAATGTTTGGGATGATGGTTTATGTGAGTGTTGTAAATGTGTAGACTTGTCAGAAAGCAAGATTTAGGATGGGCTGATTAAACATTTATTGTTGATTCGTATGGAGTGAAAGAAAGACACCGATATGGTAAATTTGAGACCTACGAAGGTCTCCTACGGACTGTAGAATACTCTACGTTCCATAGTTGCCCTTCGTAGACCAGCATGAAGGATCAGTGTTGAAAATTCCATACCAATGCTTCTACGACTTCTATTTATGAGACTTAGAACTTTCCACGGATTGTAGATAGGACTCGTACAAGTTATCTAAAAAGTTGATCTGAAATAAAAACTTTCCACGGACTGTAGATAGGACTCGTACAAGTTATCTAAAAAGTTGATCAGAAATAAAAGTTAAAGTTGAGGACTACAGAGCCTGTCTATGATTCATAGAAAGCTCTATGGCTCGTAGACTTGTCTAATAGTCTAAAGGATAAACTCTAGTCTTTCAAGTTATGAACTATAGGATTGACCTATGGTCCGTATAATCTTTGACGGACCGTATTGGCACTTCGTAGTTCCAAGTTCTAGAACTCAAAAATTGCCTTTCCTTACTATGATTGGGTCCTACGGTATGTAAAACCCTCTACGGACCGTAGGAACCCTTATGTAGGAACAAAATAGTGTAAACTCTGAAAGAAAATTTGGATTTCGTAAATTGATTTTCAATTTTTTCTTTCTTCCTTTTAGCACTTCTTAGTTACTAATGATTCTTCGCAGGTACAATGCTACCCAAGGGTAGCCAAATGCGTAGGGGCAAAGCCACGACCCCCTTCAAGAAGGCCAGGAGTAGTTCCAAGTTCAATCTTGTTAACGAGAATATAGATAATCAGCTAGGTGGATCCGAGTTTGATGGCGAGGTGGGGGATGACTTCCCAAAAGAGACTCGGACAACTAGAAGATGAACCCAACAATTAGAGGTGGTTCCGGAGCAAGTAGGTGTAGCCGATGCCCCAAAAAAATGGCTCCTCGATTTGGTGAAAGAATACATACCTCGATGGATGATATTGAGGGCTCACAGTCTGAGTCCGACTTCGGGTCACAATTTGAAACTTCGTCGAATTTGGATGTTTCCACAGGCAGACTTACAAAGTCTATCTGAGTATCAGGCCAGCCTTACCGGTGGTGTATCACATGCGTGTTTGACATAGTCCAAAAGGCATCACACCAGAGTGATACGAGAAATACCGCACGGCTGATCACTTAAGAGCCGCGACTACTGATAGGCACTGTTCACGCAGCACTAGAGATCCATGCTCTATTCCGTTGCCATAGATATAAGTGGATGGTAAAGCCTTTAGGAAAGTACTACGAGATCATGGTTAGTAAATTTTATGCTTCCTATGAAGTGACTGTCCACAACATAATGCCAAAGAAAGACAAGGAGTTAGCACAACCTCAACTTCTGAGCACTGGTCTGGGAGATCCTAGTTGAAATTTCATAGCTGACCATTCACTGATTTCTCCATGGCCTCACATATGAGTAGATTATTTGGACTGCTAAATTTGATTATCATATGTAGATAGTTTAGGACCCAAAAGTATTAAAGGACTTAGCCTAGAATGAAGATTTGTTGAGATGGGTCGCGGGCTACATAGTGGAGAAGGGGATATTGGATAGGGGTCTTAGACTGATAAAGAAGGCATCGGTTAATTTCGCGGACAAATTTTAGTGGTCTATCATTTGCTCTAGGTTATCACCTACTATGGCGAACAACCAGCTTACACTAGACCGAACTATGATGGTTGCATACCTTATGGCAAGCTATAAGATTGACTTTACTAGCCTCGTGATTGCAGAAATGCATGAGCAGGCTTTCCGAATTACTACCACTCTTCCCCTTCCCTAGCTTGATTTTCTGCTGTGTCGGGAGTCCACCGTACCCCTTATAAATGGTGTCGACACACTGATTGACCTAACTAGGACCTTCGACATTGGATTGATTAGAGATTAGGCCAACCTGACCGCACCTAGACAGGTCCCCAGTTTGACATGCGCGCTATGGGTGAGGTACCTACATCAACACAGTCTGAGAAAGGAGTAATATTAGAGAAGGATACTACCACTACTGAGCCGATAGAGGCCACTCCCACCTCCACTACTGCATCATCATCGAGCACACCACGTGTTTCTAGTAGTGCCTCGGGTTTCTAGAGCCCTATGTGACTTGAGTGCTAGAATTAACTTAATGCCTCTATCAGTGTTCAAAAAGTTGGGCCTGGGAGACCCCAAACCAACTGCAACGCGGCTACTTATGGCTGATCACACCGTCAAGAAGCAAATTAGTGTCCTCCAAGAGGTTCTAATTAAGGTTGAGGCGTTCGTATTTCCTAGGAACATCGTGATCTTGGACTGTGAGATCAACTTTCAAGTTCCCATCATCTTAGGGAGACCATTCCTTGCAACCAGGTGTGCTTTAGTTTATATAGAGAAAGGGCAGATGAAGTTCAGATTTAACAAAGAAGAGTAACATTCAATATCTACAAAGCAATGGAGTATCAATGTGATCTCAAAATGGTGTTCATTGTGAACTTGACTATTGACAAGAAACCAAAAGTGCCAATTTAGAAGAGATTAGGTATTGAGGCATTTGCGGTTGTGATCAAAAATTTTGATGGAGAGCACATTGATGAGTATGATGAGATGGTTACTGCACTTGATGGTTTTGGAAGTTTTTGCATCCAAAAAAGGAACTGGATCTAGATCTAATGAATAGAGAGACTCCACCTGAAAAACCATCCCCTGATGATCCTCCGAAGTTGGAAATAAAAGCTCTCCCATCTCACTTGAGGTATGTTTTCCTGGGCCAGAATAACACTTTGCCGGTCATATTTTTTGCCGATTTGAATGAAGGATAAGTAGAGGCTTCGATATCTGTGTTGAGGCATTTCAAGAGGAAGATTTGATGGACTATAGCTGACATCATTGGCATTCCACCGGGCATATGTTCTCACAAGATCCAACTCAGCCAGACTGCAAGTCGAGCATTGAACACTAGAGGAGACTGAATCCACCTATGCAAGAAGTTGTGAAGAAGGGTTAGTAATGTATACACCCATAGACCGACCAAGTTACATGGTGAAATTTCTCTATTTGGTTGACCAGACACTTAGGAGATACCCAACTTACTGACTTTGCATGCTAGACATTAGACAAGCTAACTACTATAAGGTTTACTGTGTTATGAACTTGTGGGGAACACGTATGCCCTAGTTTCATCTTCTATTGATTCTATAAAATGTTAAAATCCTATTTACTTGTTACTTGTTACTACAATCAATCAATCTAGTTTTTGTTTCACAAAATCCCCCCTCCCTTTATGAAAATACGACAAGAGTACAATCAACAAATAGTTAGGCTGAGTGTAGACCTTATTCCTCATGGGATCGACCCTAACTTCTGTTAGGTTCTTTATTTTGACAACGACCGCTTATACTTATTTAGGGAGGTGTAATTTGGGCGTATCACTAAGACAAAAAAAATAAGAAAGTCATCTAATTCATATAAATTGACCACTAAATGGAAAAATATATCGTAATAAATGGAGAGCCTCTACTTCATGCTCCCCATACTCATTATGGAGGTCATTGTAAAGTTTTTTCAGAACAATCGACCGAGTGGCATAAGGACACAATAACCATGGGCTAACACAAACGAAAAACTAAAAAAGTCACCTAATTCCTAGAAATTTGCCCCTTAATGGCAAAATAAGTCGTAAAAAATACTAAGACTCTAAAACATGCTCCCCAAACTCATTACGGAGGTCCTCGTAAAGTTTTTTAAGAACAATCGACCGAGCGCCATAAGGCGACAATACCCATGGGCTAAAAAAAACATAAAATTAAGAAAGTGGCTTAAATCCTATAAATTGCCACTAAATGGCAAAATATGCTGTAAAAAATAATCAGACACTATGACATGCTCCCCCAGCTCATTACGGAGGTCTTCGTAATGGTTTTTCAGAACAATCGACCGAGCGCCATAAGGCGACAATATCCATGGTCTAACACACATGAAAAACTAAGAAAGTGGCTAATTCTTAATTGGCCCTTAAATTGTAAAATATGTCGTAAAAATGGTGAGACTCTACGACCTGCTCCCCTAACTCATTACGAAGGTCCTCGTAAATATTTTCAGAACAGTCAACCGAGTGCTATAAGGAGACAATTTCCATGGGCTAACACACATGAAAATCTAAGAAATTGGCCTAATTTCTATAAATTTGCTCCCAAATGGCAAAATAGTAGTAAAAAGGGTGAGATTCTACGACATGCTCTCCCAAATCATTACGGAGGAAGTCATAGAGGATTTTCAGAACAATAGACTGAGCACTATGAGGTGACAATCTCCATGGGCTAACATACACAAAAAAACTAAGAAAGTTACCTAATTCCTATAAATTGGCCACTAAATGGCAACATGTGTTGTAAAAAATGGTGCGACTCTATGACATGCACCCCAAACTCATTACAGAGATCCTCATGAAGTTTTTTAGAAAAATTGATTGAGACGAATAATGTGTCAATACCCATGTGCATGCGCACATGAAAACCTAAGAAAGTCACCTAATTCTTATAAATATGCCCCTTAATGGCATAATATGTCCCAAAAAATGGTGAGACTCTACGACATGCTCCCTAAACTCGTTACGGAGGTCCTCATGAATTTTATTCAAAATAATCGATCAAGCGTCATAAGGCGACAATATCTACGGTCTAACACACACAAATAACTGAAAAATTGGCCCCTAGCTGGCAAAATATGTCGTAAAAAGGACGAGACTCTATGACTTGCTCTACCAACTAATTATTGAGTTCCTCATAATGGATTTTCACAACAATCGACCCAACGCCATAAGACGACAAAATCCATGGTGTAACACACACTAAAAATTCAAGAAGTGGCCTAATTCCTATAAATTTGTCCCCAAATGATAAAATATGTTGTAAGAATGGTAAAACTCTACGACATGCTCTCCAACTCATTACGGAGGTCTTCATAAAGTTTTTTTGGAACATAAAACCAATCTCCATAAAGTGACAATACGCATGGGCTAACAAACACGAAAAACTAAAAAATTGGTCTAATTCCTATAAATTGGCCAATAAATGAGTAATTATGTCGTAAAAAATGGTGAGACTCTATGACTTGATCCATCAACTTATTACAAAGGTCCTCGTAAAGTCTTTTCAGTACTCAATCGAGTACCATAAGGTGATAATATTCATAGGCTAACACACATGAAAAACTAAGAAATTGGCCTAATTCCTATGAATTGCCCCCTAAATGGAAAAATATGTCGTAAAATGGTGAGAATCTATGACATGGTCCCCCAAATCATTACGAACGTCTTCTGAATGTTTTTTTAGAACAATCGACCAAGCGCCAAAAGATGACAATACCAATGGGCTAACACACACGAAAAACTAAGAAAGTGGCCTAACTCCTATAAATTGTCCCCTAAATGGAAAATATGTCATAAAAAAAGATGAGACTCTACGACATTCTCCCCCAACTCATTATCGAGGTCGTCATAAAGTTTTTTAAGAAAAATTTACTATGGGCCATAAAGCGACAATATCCACGGGAAGATGAAAAACTTAGAAAGTCGCCTAATTTCTATAAATTTACTCCTAAATGGAAAAATATATCGTAGTAAATGGCAAGCCTCTATGACATGCTCCCCCAACTCATTACAGAGGTCATAGTAAAGTGTTATAAGAAGAATCAACCGAGTGGCATAAGGTGATAATATTCATGGGCTAACACAAATAAAAAACTAAGCAAGTCGCCTAATTCATATAAATTTGCCCCTTAATGAAAAAATAAGCCGTTAAGAATGGTGAGACTCTACAACATGCTCCCTCAACTCATTACGGAGGTCCTCATAATGTTATTATAGAAAAATCGACCAAGCACCATAAGGCGACAATACCCAAGGGTTAAACACATGAAAAGCTAAGAAAGTGACCTCATTCCTATAAATTGGCCACTAAATGGTAAAATATATTGTAAAAAATGGTGAGACACTACGACATGCTCCCCCAACACAATACGGAGGTCCTCATAAACATTTTCAAAACAATCAATCGAGCACTATAAGGTGACAATACCCATGGTCTAGCACACATGAAAAACTAAAAAAATGGCCAAATTTCTATAAATTGGCCCCAAAATGGAAAAATATGTCGTAAAGAATGGTGAGACTATACGACATGTTACCCCAACTCATTATGGAGGTCCTCATAAAATATTTTTAGAATAGTCGACCAAGCGCCATAAGGTGACAATATCCATAGGCTAACACACACAAAAAACTAATAAAGTCGCCAAATTCCTATAAATTGGCCCCTAAATGGAAAAATATGTCATTAAAATTGGTGAGACTCTACAAAATGCTACCCCAACTCTTTATGGAGGTCCTCATGATATCTTTTTAGAAAAAGTGACCGAGCGTCATAAGACGACAATATCCATTGGCTAACACACACGAAAAACATAAAAAATTGCCAAATTCCTATGAATTGGCTTCTAAATAGAAAAATATGTCATTAAAAATATTGAGACTCTATTACATGCTCCGTCAAGTCATTATGAAGGTCCTCATAAAGGTTTCTCAGAATAATCATCCGAGCGTCATAAGGTGACAATACCATGGGCTAACACACATAAAAAACTAAGAAAATGGCCTAATTCCTATAAATTGCCCAATAAATGGGAAATTATGTCATAAAAATGGTGAGACTCTACGACATGCTCCCCCAACTCATAACATAGATCCTCGTAATGTTTTTTAGGAACAATTGATCGAGCACCATAAGGAGACAATAAACATGGGCTAGCGCAAGCGAAAGCCTAAGAAAGTGTAACACCTCAGAATTGGAAAAGTAAAAGATAGTATTTTGGGATACTATTTAAGACCTACGAGTCCACTCTACAGGTTGTAAAACGGTCTACAGGCTGGAAATGGCACTCGTAGGAAGAGTGTTGAGTTTTGGGAAAATCAAGTCCAAGTATCTCATTTTATGAATGACCAGGACGGTTCGTCAAATGGACTACATATAGTAGAAAGGTTCCAGACTTGGTGAAATATTGAGGTGGACGATAGGTTGTACAGCTTTGGTCTACGGATCGTAGGAAGTCCTACAGGCTGTAGAATGGTTCCTTTCGCTCCTATGCTAGCGTGAGATATTTATTTCCTCATGGTTCATTCTTAAGGATTCATGTGTTACAGTCATTCTCATGTTTTCTATGCATGCAAGTATGTTTAATGAAAAGACGTTTTTAAAGTTTTTGTTACCTTGGAATTGATTTTCTCCTTGGTGATGTTCATTGTTGTGTTTGCATTCATGTTGGGTTGTTAGAT
Organism: Solanum appendiculatum; assembly: GCA_018342035.1. Taxonomy (NCBI): domain Eukaryota; kingdom Viridiplantae; phylum Streptophyta; class Magnoliopsida; order Solanales; family Solanaceae; genus Solanum; species Solanum appendiculatum. The sequence continues at coordinate 8,479 of JAGDQO010001901.1, read as the reverse complement.
CTCTTTCCCCTACTCTTACATGTTAGCTTGAGCCCCATTCATGGATGAATATTTCCAAGGGGGAGATACTGTAACACCTTGTAATTGTAAAAGGAAAAGATAGCTTTTTGGGATACTGTTTGGGACTTACGAGTCCACTCTACGAGTTGTAGAAGGGTCTATGGGCCATAAATAGCACTCGTAGGAAGGGTGTTGAGTTTTGGGAAAATCAAGTCCCTATATCTCATTCTACGTAGGACCAGGACAATTCGTCGAATGGACTACGGACCATAAGAAGGTTCTGTAGAAAGGTTCCAGACTTGGTGAAATTTAAGGTTGAAGTTGGGTTCTACATATTGGGTCTATGATTTGTAGGATGTCCTACGGACCGTAGAATGGTTTCGTCAAAAGTGGTCAGGATTTTCGGTTCTAGTACTTGGTTCTACGATTGAGCAGTATGGTCTATAGAAAGTCGTTGGGACAAAAGGTTAGTCTCGTATACCTATTTCGACAGTTTTAATTGAAGGTTATTTTGGTCTTTTTCTATTCATTTAATACCTAAACTATGTCGTTTTTACCCTATTCCTAATCCATATATATGATTTTTAAGTCCTATAACTACCCACTCAACTCATTATCTCCAATCCCAAATCCCATTCATAATCATCCTCTCTAATTCTCTCTGAAGTTCAAGGAAGAAAAAGCCAGGGTTTTCATTTAAGATCATCAATTCTCCATTGCTTTTGGGCTTTGATTATCAAGGTATGTGGGTATTCATCAGTGGATTCCATTCATCCATCAGGTCCCAAATTATTTCAATTCCTAAGTACAAGTTCACTCAATTTGATTAGGATTCCTAAGTACAATTTCACTCAATTTGATTAGGATTATCTTCGATCTCCATGGGTTCTATTTGATTATGATTCAATTGTTTGTTTTCAATCTTCTATTCCATGATTTGTAGTAATTACATTTTTTTTATTGAATTCCTATGAACCCATGCATTATTTATGATTTTTTAGTATGAACTCATGGAGAAACTTATAAACTATGAACTATGATTTATGAGAAACTGTGCATGTGTTATGAAAAAGGATGTTTATGACTTAAGGATATCGGTTAAGTTTCCATATAAAATTTTACTTTGGTCAACTTCAAATGATCATATCTCTTAGAATATGAAGAGTTACGTGGGCCATAACCTATCAAATTAAAGGTCTTTGAATCTTCTTTCCAATGCCACTGAGATTGCATCGTTCCGAGTTCGGAGTAGAGAGTTATGATCAATTTACTAAATAATGTAGTGCAGTTCCGCTTAGGCCGCGGGAAAATTCTAATTAAGGTAATTTTTTTCTCCTTATACCACTAGGAAAACCTTAAATACGTATTTCTTAACTTCTATGAAGCCCTAAACAATCCTATTTCCATCTTTTAATTCCTTTTTCTTCTCTCTCAAACCCCAATACAAAATTCTAAGAAAGATCAAAGCATAAGACTTTCAAGCAAGATTCTTTCAAATATTTTTCAAGATTCTTCTTCAAATAATGTTCTTCCAAATCCTTTTCAAGATTCTTCTTCAATGATTTTCAAGAAAGTAATTCAAGAATCTCAAGAAAGGATTTCTTGATCGTTCTTCTTCAAAATTAGGGTTCTGCTTCAAGATTTATGGAGTGTTTAAGGTATGTAAGATTATTAAAGTGAGGAACTTTGTTCTTTCTCACGCCCTACTTCTACAATATATGTTTTTAAGATCAAAGCTAGGGTTTTTATCCAAGATTCTATGATTTTGAATTTCCTTTATCTCATATCATTGATTCTTGATTTTATCATCAAAATTATGGTACTTTATGTCATTAATGATCTTTGATTTATGGTTAATGGTCTTATACCATATGGATCCCTTTCTAATTAAAGTTATTTAAAAGCCTTGTTGTAGTATTTCATATGCATTAATTTCACAAATAAAGTATGTCCAAAATTTTAAATAAGTCTTTCAAGAAAGAGTTCAAGAAAGTATATTTTGTTTTAAGTACAAAATTTTCAAGAAGTTTTTCAAAAAAGTATTATTATCTTTAATTTACAGTGCATGATTTTAGAAGAATTTCAAGAAAGTATATTTTACTTCAAGTGCATTGTTTTCCAATTGATTTATATGAACACATGCATTATTCATGATTTTGAATATAAAGTTATAACGAAAAGCTTATGAACTTATGAACTATGATTATGAATTTGATAAACGATTTATGCATTCTTTATGAAAAGATGAATTTATGATTTAAGATTGCTTTGAGAGTGAAGCATGGTTGTTGTTGTTGTTTTGAAAGAATTTCTCACATACTACTCAAAACATGATTTATGAAAGGATTTTCTCACATAAAGGATTCATAACATGTTGAAAGGTTTTCTCAACTAAACTTGAATCAAGAACTAAGGAGCTATTCTAATGATAGACAAGAGGCGATTACCCAGTCTATTAATGATTATGATAAAGTATGAATTATGATTAAATGACTATTCCGTGGGATTTAAGCTTAGCACCGAATGGATACCAAGATGGAAGCTCTCCCATTAGTAGAGGCCGGGTTTCTAGTAGCAATTTCCTTATCCCTTAACTATGCGCCACCATAGGATGATTGTCTTAGATAGGCATTAGCTAGTGGATCCACTTAAGCTAGAAGCTATGGTTCTTACCTTGGCAAGTAAGCACACCACCTTTCGGTGTGGGGTAGACACCGAATTCCATGTTATAGCTCACATAGTCTATGTCGGTTAAGGCTCACTTCCCACAAGAATGAAATAAGGTTACTTCTAAAAGTATCTCACAAAAGAACTATGTTTTCTTCAAAGGTTTTATGAAAGCTTCTTAAATGGTTTTAATTATGCATTGACATCATATATGACTTATGATTTCTTTATAAAGGCTTTTATCACATTTTACTTGGTCTTGCATATCATGTTTAAATTAATCATGTCCATCTTTAAAAATGATCATGCATATATATCTCATACTCAGTACATTCAAAGTACTTATTCGCATACCTCTTGTGCCTACATTTTTCATGTGATATAGTTTCAGGTTCTTCCTATCAAGATCTTAGTCAGTTGGATCGCAGCTTCCAGTCAGAAGGTGATGAGTTCTCTTATTTCAAGCACTCATGTCAGTTTATAGTCCTAGTATATTATATCTATTCACATGTATTGGTTTAGGTAAGTGGGGGTCATGTCCCGCTAACTATAATCAGTATTAGTAAAGGCTTCATAGACAGTTAGTTAGATTTGTTGTATTCATTCTGTTCTATTTCAGATTCCTTTCACACTACAAATGTTGTATACAAAACCTTATCCAAAAATATATTGAACAAATATTCCATAATTATGCTTCCACTCAATCATTTTAATTTTTTTACATTTTCATATTTAGTTGCTCATTACTATGCTAGTATCAAGGGTTACCTTAGAGTCACTTGTGATTCTAAGCACCGTGTTACGACAAGGGGATAGACTCGGGTCGTGACATTAAGTTCCATCCGACCCTTTGATCGAACAAGTGACTAACGCGGAGTTTAGGGCTGCCTTTCAAGCGTTGGCTCAAGCCGTAACTGCTCAAGCCAATAGAGAGGTTGTGGCTCTCTTGAATCCAAATGTGGGTACGGCGGCATCAAGGGTGAGGGACTTCACTAGAATGAACCCTCCAGAATTTCATGGCTCTTAGGTTGTGGAAGATCCTCAAGAGTTCATCGATGAGGTATGCAAGGTGCTAACGATCATGGGTGTGATGTCGGAGGAAAAGGCAGAGTTGGCCGCTTATCAACTTAAGGGTGTTGCTCAAGTTTGGTTCAACCAATGGAAGGAAGGGAGGGCGGTTAATGAGGGTCCTCTTGATTGGGAGAAATTTAAGGTTGCTTTCCTTGATAGGTTCTTCCCCCTTGAGATGAGGAAGCCAAGGGTGCTTGAGTTCTTCAACCTTCCTTAAGGAAACATGAGTGTAAAAGAGTATGCTTTGAAATTCATACAATTGTCTCGATATGCTCCTTCTATGGTTGCCGATCCTAGGGCAAGAATGAGTAAGTTTGTTTCTGGAGCGTCCAAAATGGTTGTTAAAGAGTGCAGCACCACTATGCTTGTCAATGACATGGATATTTCTTGTCTCATGATGTACGCCCAACAAATAGAAAAGGAGAAACTCAAGGAAAGGTCTAGAGAGGAAAAGAGGGCTCGGACCGGTGATGGTAACTTTTCACACTCAAGGTTCGATGGACATGGTCGTTCTAGATTTCGACAAAATTTCTCCGGTCATGGTTCCTCCAATGCTCCTCCTAAGTCCAACAAGGATGTTGTGTCCAACCCTAAGCCTCAAGGAGGAAATGGTGGTGGTTTTTCATCGACTATTTGTGCTAAGTGTTGGAAGAAGCATGAGGGTAAATGTCTAGCCAGTTCTAATGCATGCTTTTGTTGTGGCCAGATGGATCACAAGATAAGGGATTGACCCTTAGTGGCTAAAAATGAAGGGGATAACTGTCGATGAACTCAACCTCAAAATCCATTGAGTTCTAGTGAAAATCAAAAGCAAAACCAATTTTATACACTTCAAGCTCACCATGAGCAAAAGGGTTCTCCCGATGTGGTTACCGATATGTTGAAAGTCTTTCACTTTGATGTTTATTCCTTGCTTGATCCCGGTGCTACTTTGTCTTTTGTTACGCCATATGTGGCTATGAGGTTTGATGTTGTTATAGATGTTTTGTTAGAATCCTTTTCATGTCTCTACTCCGATTGGTGAATCTATCGTGGCTAAGAGAGTCTATAGAAATTGTCCCGTCTCCTTATCCCATAGTAACTCATGTTGATCTTGTAGAGCTTGATATGTTAGATTTTGATGTTATTTTTGGGATGGATTGGTTGTATTCTTTTTACGCTTCTATTGATAGTAGAACCCGAATGGTCAAGTTTCAATTTCCGAATGAGCCTATCCTAGAGTGGAAGGGGGAAATTCTATGTTTAGAGGTCAATTTATTTCTTGTCTTAAAGCTAGAAAGATGATTTCTAAGGGTTGCATATACCATCTTGTTAGGGTAAGTGATATAGATTCCAAAATCCCTACTCTTGAGTCGGTCCCCGTTGTTAATGAGTTATCGAAAGTTTTCCTCGATGATTTACCTGGTATTCCTCCCGAAAGGGAAATAGACTTCAATATTGACCTTCTTCCAGATACACAACCTATATATATTCCTCCGTATAGAATGGCTCCGGTGGAACTTAAGTAACTAAAAGAGCAACTGAAAGACTTGTTGGATAAGGTTTCATCCGACCAAGTATTTCTCCAAGGGGTGTTCCAATTTTTTTTGTTAGAAAGAAGGATGGTTCACTTCGTATGTGCATTGACTACCGCCAATTGTACAAGGTTACCATTAAGAATAAGTATCATCTTCCAAGAATAGATGACTTGTCTGATCAACTTCAAGGGGCTAGTTACTTCTCTATGATTGACCTTCATTCGGGATATCACCAATTAAGGGTGAAAGAAGATGATATTCCAAAAATGGCTTTCCGAACTGGATATGGCCATTATAAATTTCTAGTGATGTCGTTTGGGTAGACAAATGCTCCGGCCGCGTTTATGGATTTGATGAATAGGGTGTTTAGACAATACCTTGACATGTTTGTGATTGTGTTCATAGATGATATTTTGATTTACTCAAGGAGTGAAGGTGAGCATGCCGATCATTTGAGGATTGTACTGCAAGTCCTCAAGGATCATCAACTCTTTGCGAAGTTTGGTAAATGTGAGTGTTGGCTAAGGTCCATGGTTTTTCTTGGTCACATTGTCTCCGGTAAGGGTAATGAGGTAGATCCTAAGAAGGCGGATGCTGTTAAGAATTGGCCTAGACCTTTATCATCTTCGAATATTCGTAGTTTCTTGGGTTTAGCCGGTTATTATAGGAGATTTTTTGAAGGGTTTTCTTCGATTCCTTCTCCATTGATGGCTTTGACTCAAAATAAGGCTAAATTCACTTGGTTCGAAACGTGTGAGAAGAGTTTCCAAGAATTGAAAGATAGACTTACTTCGGCTTCGTTGTTGACCTTACCGGAAGGGTCCGTTGGGTTTGTGGTTTATTGTGATACCTTGAGAATTAGGCTAGGATGTGTTCTTATGCAAAATGGAAAAGTCATTTCTTATGCTTCAAGGCAACTCAAGGTTCATGAAAAGAACTATCCTACTCATGATTTATAATTAGCGGCGGTTGTATTTGCTTTAAAGATTTGGAGGCATTATTTGTATGGTATGCATGTCAACATTTTTACCGACCACAAGAGTTTGCAATATGTGTTTAAACAAAAAGATCTAAATCCTCTCCAAAGGAGGTGGCTTGAGTTGTTAAAGGATAATGACATGAGTGTCCTCTATCACCCCAGTAAGGCTAATGTGGTGGCGGATGCTCTTAGTCGGCTGTCTATGGGTAGTGTTGCTCATATTAGGGATTGTAAGAAGGAATTATTTCATGATATTCATACATTGGCCCGATTGGGTGTTTGGTTGGTTGATTCCACTAGCTTTAAAATATTAAGTTTGGTCTAGAACAATCTTTTGTGAGGATCTCGAGGCTTTCAGGCTAATTTTGAGCCCTATTGTGGAATTTTGCTAAAAATAGAGCTGGGGTGTAGGACTCACTTTTTGTTAAGAAAACCTTAGTTAGAAATTTTGACTCCTCTTTTGAGTCCAGAATTTATAATTTGGTAGGGTAGCATATCTCGTTTGCATGCATGGGGTTCTGAACCAATCATGAGGACCCAAGCGGAGTTTGGGGGACTTAGCTTGAATTTTCGGGTGCCTAATGCTGGTGCACCCACCTTTTTGGCAGTGGCATCTCTTTAAAAGCCTTCGCTTATGCGTCCTAGGGTTCCATTTAGTGGTCAACGCTAGATCATTCTAGCCACATAAGCAACCCTATCCTCTCTTAAGCAACTTTCACTTTAGCGGCCAAGGTTCACTTTAGTGGGCCTGTCCATCTTAGGACTTGTCGCTTAAGTGGCCTAGTATTTCTTAAGAGACCTCCTCTTAAGCGAGGCCAGCCTGTCTAGCCTTTGTTGTTTTAGAAGAACTAATGGCCACTTTTGCAGTACCTGCAACTATTTTAAGACCCTTTTTGACGTCTTTTTTTTTTAGTTTTTGAGATCAATTCGAGCGATTTTTGACTCATTTCTTAATTGGATTTGACTATTGTTGCTGGGATTAGTTGAGGTATTGCTTGGGGCCTCTTGGGAGAGTGTTACATTCTCATTTCAGTGGTAATTTCTTGCTCCCTAGTCCTCCAATATTGCTTTAGTGGAGTATTTGTTATTTGTTGTGATTCTCTGATTTCCAAGCCCCATATTTTGCCCAATTTTTGGATACAAGTTCGGGGAGCTAAATTGGACCACTTGGTGGTGTCGATTCCAAAATTTCCAGTACACGTCCCACATTTCCTATTTTGACTACAACTTTGGTCCATCTTCATTTTATGTGTTTTTATGTCTAAATAATCGTATTAACGTTGTGATTCTTGTAACATTTCAAATTTGAAAAAGGCTAAAAAGGGAAAGAGGAAAAGGTTCATGAACCCCAAATTGGACCATGGACTCTTCACGGCACCCTAGATGGTCTGTGAAGGGGACCACGACCCATTAAGGGCCTTGTGAACTCATTACAGAAGCTGCCCCATGTAAGGGTAACCTTGACGGTGACCTAGACGGCTTGTGGTGGACTTGACAGCCCGTCAAGTGGGTTGTACAAGTAACCTAGTTTTTGGGGACCGTAAAGCTTCACACGGACCGTGAAGTCATCCAGGAAAGAGACTTAATAGGTTTTGAGTTTTGAGCTAATTTCAAACGATCATATCTTTTAGCACAAACTGAATTAGGTGGCCCTTGACGGGCCGTGGTGCTCTTGACGGCTCGTGAAGCCTGTCTTGAAATCACTTCGACAGCTTTAAGTTAGGGTCATATTGGTCTTTTTCCCTATAGGTTGGGCACTTAAACTACATCGTTTGATGCCTAAACTACGTCATTTTACTCAGTCTAAGCTTAGTAATACAGTCATAAACTACGCCTAGTAATATAGTCATAAACTACCTAAACCAAATCAGTTTCCTCACAAGTCAATTCCTAGTAGAAAAAGAGCGTTTCTCAAATTTCAAAGCCTAGGGTTCTCTCCTCCAAGCGTAAACTTCAGATTTCTCGTGGGGATTTTCAAGTACCAGGTATGTGGGTATTCAGTAAGGGTTTTGTTTGCCCTTTTGCCCAAAACTTCAGTCCCTTTTTCTTGATTATCATGATTTATGAAACTACGGTTCTTGCCAACCTATGCAGATTCATTATCCCATTAATTCTTGTGATTTCTACTCAAATTCTATCCTTGTTTAAATGAGTTGCATAAATTCTTATGGAAATTTGAAAGGGGAAACTTAGCATGAAATTTTAGTGTTTCATATGAATTGGCTTTTCTCCTGAATGTAGCTTA
>JAGDQO010001900.1:0-101244 GCA_018342035.1 Solanum appendiculatum | reverse complement strand
ACGGGCCTACCACCCCGTGTTAGGGACCAGGTACACCCCTCGATTGTTACACGGGGCCTACCCCCCCGCTGCTAGGGCCATAGGACAACACCCTCGATATGGTTACACGGGCCTACCACCCCCGTGCTAGGACCAGGTTAACAAACCCTCGATAATGGTTACCGCGCCTACACCCCCCGTGCTAGGGACCAAGGTTACAAAAACCCCTCGATATGGTTACACGGCCTACTACCCCCGTACTAGGGCTAAACCAAGGTACAAACCCCTCGATATGGTTATACGGGCCTACTACCCCCCGTACTAGGCATGGTCGACTCACAACACTTATTTAGAGAAAATCATATACATGTGTCCATTTCATCATCATTTCAGTAATTACATGAAACGATCCAAATGCCCGAAAATGTGCTACGGAAACACCTATAATTGTAATTTCCATATATCTTAAAATCCGTGCATGATTTCGGAAATTCGACTTCATATTCTTATTCGTGGGGTCAAATTGAGTGGGAGATGGGTCTAAACCGAATTTTAGAGCAACCGTATCAAAATTCAAAAATAGCAAAAATTGCGATTTGGAGGGTCAACTTTAAAGGGGCATATCTCTTAGCACACAAGGAACTGGAAGGGATGCAACCTATCAAATTAAATCTCTTTGAGTTAGCTTTCCAACGCACTTGGTTTCAACTTATTCCGACATATCCCCTTTTTATAAAAAATGACTCCAACCCGCCTAGAAAATTCGCTCACTGGAATTGGAAATTCTGCACAGACAGGTTTTACGAAAATGGTCATAACTCCCTCATCCTAACGCGGAATAAGTTGAAACCAAGTGCGTTGGAAAGCTAACTCAAAGAGATTTAATTTGATAGGTTGCATCCCTTCCAGTTCCTTGTGTGCTAAGAGATATGCCCCTTTAAAGTTGACCCTCCAAATCGCAATTTTTGCGATTTTTGAATTTCGATACGGTTGCTCTAAAATTCGGGTTAGACCCATCTCCCACTCAATTTGACCCCACGAATAAGAATATGAAGTCGAATTTCCGAAATCATTTACGGATTTTAAGATATATGGAAATTACAATTATAGGTGTTTCCGTAGCACATTTTCGGGCATTTGGATCGTTTCATGTAATTACTGAAATGATGATGAAATGGACACATGTATACGATTTTCTCTATATAAGTGTTGTGAGTCGACCAAGCCTAGTACGGGGGGTAGTAGGCCCGTATAACCGTATCGAGGGGTTGGTACCTTGGTTGCCTAGTACGGGGGGTAGTAGGCCCGTATAACCATATCGAGGGGTTGGTACCTTGGTTGCCTAGTACGGGGGTAGTAGGCCCGTATAACCGTATCGAGGGGTTGGTACCTTGGTTGCCTAGTACGGGGGGTAGTAGGCCCGTATAACCATATCGAGGGGTTTGTACCTTGGTCCCTAGCTCGGGGGGTGGTAGGCCCGTGTAACCATATTGAGGGGTTTGTACCTCTCTCGCCTCTCCAAGGGGGTGGTAGGCCATGGAAACACTATATTGATGGTCACTCGCCACACATGTACTACGTCCCACTAAATATGATTTTTATGTAAGCATCATTATGCATATCATTTCATTAATATGCTATTTATCGGGTATGATTACGCATTTTTCCTATGATGTCCATCTAATATAGCATCGCATTGCATCCCATATACTTAGTACATTCAAATGTACTAACGCATACTCTATGCCTACATGATGTCACCATGTAGGGACCGGAGCACCGCTTGACCATCCTCCTCCGCGTGGCTAGTACGATTTTCTATAGTGGTTATTGGTGAGTCCTCCATTTCGGGGACGTTGCTCATGATCTTTTTTTATGTATAAAACTTTTCCTTTTTAGTTATGTTTTGACTATGAGGGTGAGCCCGGTAGTTTGTCTTGGCCCCCGCTAAGTACTCATGTTTAGAGGTGGTGTTGGACAAGTTGTGTATTATGCTTGAGTTTGACTCATCTATGGTATTTATGTATCATTTCTTTTTTTTTTTGCTCCCTTAGTCCCGATTTCCCCCTTGATTATGCTTATCGTTTATGGTCATTTAATTGCTTCCGCGACAAGGAATGGTGTAATGATACCGCTTATGGAGGGCTGTTTTTGGGGTTCCTTTCGGGTTCCCCATTCGCCGTTCAATCTAGGCCCTAAGGCTTGGGGTGCGTTGACAAACTTGGTATAGCAGCCCTAGGTTGATGATCCTCGGAGTCCAACACACCGCGTTGATTAGAGTCCGATTCATGGTTGTGTTGTGCACCACAACTATGAGTAGGAGGCTATGAGACGTTTTAGGAAATGTTTCCCTTCTCCATGTTCTAAGTCGTGCTGTAGAGTTGAATTAAGTTCTTCCCTAACGGGTGTTCTTTGCTATGCTAGATCATGTCTAATACAAGAGGAAGACGAGCCCGACTTGTTGCGTGAGTCATATAAGGTGTCTACTCCTATTGGTGCATATATTGTTGCTAGGAAGGTCTATAGAAATTGTCCTATTTGCATCTTGCATAAAATATTGCGTTGTGATCTTGTTGAGTTGAACATGGTCGATTTTGATGTTGTTCTTGGGATGGATTGGTTGCATGCATACTATGCTTCTATTGATTGTAGAACCCGTAGGGTCAAGTTCCAATTCCCAAGTGAACCCATTCTTGAGTGGATGGCTCAAAATGTGGTAGTTTCAAGGGTAGATCTCTCATCTCTTGCATTAAAGCCCGTAAGTTGATCTTAAGGGTGGTCTCTATTCATCTCGTGAGGGTTTAGGAATGTGTGGGTCCAAACCCTTTGCTTTATTTAGAGTCGTGTTCCGGCTCGTAAATGAATTTCCTTGTGCTTTCCTAATGACCTTCCCGGTGTTCCTCCCGAAAAGGGAAATAGATTTTGGCATAGACCTCCTCCCCGATACTCAACCCATTTCTATTCCCCCTTACCGTATGGCCCCGGCGGAGTTAAAGGAGTTGAAAGAACAATTGAGGGACTTGTTGGGGAAGGGTTTTATTAGGCCTAGCCAATCACCATGGGGTGCACCGGTGTTGTTTGTGAAGAAGAAAGATGGGTCCCTTAGGATGTGTATCGATTACCGGCAACTCAATAGGGTCACCATCAAGAATAAATATCCTCTTCCTAGGATTGATGACTTGTTCGACCAATTGCAAGGGGCTAGCCACTTCTCTAAGATTGATCTTCGGTCAGGGTATCATCAAGTGAAGGTGAGGGAGGGTGATATTCCCAAGACAGCCTTCCGGACTAGGTATGGACATTATGAATTTGTGGTCATGTCCTTTGGGTTGACCAATGCACCGGCTACCTTCATGGACCTAATGAATAGGGTCTTTAAACCCTACCTTGATTCTTTTGTTGTGGTCTTCATTGATGATATTTTAATCTATTCGCATAGCGAGGAAGAACATACGGGTCACTTGAGGGTTGTGTTGCAAAGATTAAGAGAGGAGAAGTTGTATGCCAAGTATGAAAAAGTGTGAATTTTGGCTGAGGGAGGTTGCCTTCCTAGGTCATGTGGTGTCGGGGGGTGGTATTAAGGTAGACCCTAAGAATGACCGATGTGATTAGAAATTGGCCTAGGCCTATTGACCCGTCGGATATTTAGGAGCCTTCCTTGGGCTTAGCGGGTTACTACCGGAGATTGTGGACTGAATGGGTTTTTTCTCTATTGCTTCTCCCATGACTAAGTTGACACAAAAGAAGGCTAAAGTTTGAGTGGAGACCCGACGAGTTGCGAAAAAGGAGTTAAACCTTGAAAGGATAAACTGTGTCCGCTCCTTATATTGTCACTACCGGATGGGCTATGAGGGATTCTGTTGTGTATTGTGATGCTTCCTAGAGTTGGCTTGGGTTGTGGTCCTAATGCAAAATGGGTAAGGTGATAGCAATATGCTTCTAGACAACTCCAAGTGGCATGAAGAACTAATCCTACGCATGATTCTTGATAGCGCGGTGGTGTTTGCTTTTAAAAGATTTGGCGTCATTATTTGTATGGGGGTACCTGTTCGATGGTGTTCACGCGACATAAGCCTCCACTAATGTCTTCACATCAAAAATGCTACACCTCTAGACAAGTTAGAAGGGGGCTAGAATTTCTTAAAGATTATGATATGAGTGTGCATTATCATCCCGGTAAAGCTAATGTGGTGGCGGATGCTTTGAGTAGGGTGTCTATGGGTAGCCTAGCTCATGTTGATACTGGTGATAGGGAAATGGCTAGGGAGGTACATCGGTTGGTTAGGTTGGGGGTTAGGTTGGAAGAGGTTGGTAATGGTGGTGTGGTCGTTGTTGATGGTGCTAGGTCTTCCTTGGTTGATGAGGTGATAGCAAAACAAGATCTTGATTTTTCCTTGTTTGAATTGAAGGCCTTGGTGAAAGAGGGCAAGGTGGAAGTTTTCTCCCAAGGGGGGGATGGTGCCCTTAGGTCCCAAGGTAGGTTGTGTGTGCCTTGTGTTGATGGTTTGAGGGAGAAAATTCTTGAGGAGGCTCATAATTCTTCCTACTCCATCCACCCCGGTTCCACCAAAATGTATAGAGATTTGAGGGAGGTGTATTGGTGGAGAGGCATGAAGAAGGACATTGCCAAATTCGTCTCCGGTTGTCATAGTTGTCAACAAGTCAAGGCCGAACATCAAAGGCCGGGTGGTCTAACCCAAGACATAGAGATTCCTACTTGGAAGTGGGAAGAAATTAATATGGATTTTGTAGTTGGTTTACCCAAGACTAGAAAAGGTTTTTGATTCTATTTGGGTGGTGGTTGAATAGGATCACAAAATCGGCTTCTTTTCTACCGGTAAAAGACAACATATGGGAGCGGAAGATTATGCAAGGTTTTTATATATTCTCATAGTACTTGGTAAGGTTGCATGGGATTCCTCTATCCTCATATCGGAACGTGGTACTCCAATTTACTTCACACTTTTGGAAGTCTTTCCAAAGGGTCTAGGTACGAGAGTTAAGCTTACTACGGCCTTTCACCCGCAAACGGATGGAAAGCCGAAAGGACTATCCAACAATTGAGGATAATGCTTAGGGCTTGTGTAATTGGGAGCTTAAGGTAAAGTTGGGATGATCATCTTCCATTGATTGAGTTTGCCTATAACAATACCTATCATTCTAGCATCGGTATGGCTCCTTTTGAGGCTCTCTATGGGAGGCGTTGTAGATCACCGGTTGGGTGGGTTGAGGTTGGTGAGGTGGCCTTGTTAGGACCAGACCTAGTTATGGAGGCTCTTGAGCAGGTTAGGATGATTAGAGAAAGGTTGAAGATGGCCCAAAGTCGCCAAAAGTCCTATGCCGATGTGAGGAGAAGGGCTCTTGAATTCCGAGTTGGTGATTGGGTTTATTTGAAGGTGACACCCATGAAGGGTGTGGTTCGTTTTGGTAAGAAGGGCAAGTTGAGCCCAAGATACGTGGGTCCTTAAAAGGTGATGAGGAGAATTGGCAAGGTAGCTTATGAGTTGGAATTGCCTAGCGAGATGGATTTGGTTCATCCGGTATTTCATGTGTCTATGTTGAGGAAGTGTGTGGGTGATCCGAATGCCATTGTGTCTCTTGATGTTTTGGGTGTTGTTGAAGATAATTTGACCTATGAAGAGGTTCCGGTTCAGATTTTAGATAGACAAGTGAAGAGGTTGAGAAACAAAGATGTGGCTTCCATTAAAGTCCTTTGGAGAAATCAACAAGTTGAAAGTGCTACTTGGGAGGCCGAAGCGGACATGCAAAGGCGATATACTTATCTTTTCCACTCCACTCGAGCCTAAGGTATTGATCTGAGCCCTTTATAAAATCTCAGGTCTTAAGTTCAGCCCCCATGTCATTGCATACATTCATGCTTAAGTTGACAAGTTCATTGTGGTTTTACAACTATGTTGAGGTTTTTGAAATAAGGTGTAAGTGCATTGTTGCATCCTTATGTGGGCTGAAATTGCCATGTTTGTGTCTCTCATGTACGTTTCTTTAACATTCGGGGACGAATGTTCCCAAGGGGGAGATATTGAAACGACCCCAAAAATGCCCGAAAATGTGCTTCGGAAACACCTATAATTGTAATTTCCATATATCTCAAAATCCGTGCATGATTTCAGAAATTCGACTTCATATTCTTATTTGTGGGGTCAAATTGAGTGGGAAATGGGTCTAACCCGAATTTTAGAGCAACCGTATCAAAATTCGAAAATCGCAAAAATTGCGATTTTGAGGGTCAACTTTAAAGGGGCATATCTCTTAGCACACAAGGAACTGGAAGGGCTGCAACCTATCAAATTAAAGCTCTTTGAGTTAGCTTTCCAACGCACTTGGTTTCACCTTATTCCGCCTTAGGATGAGGGAGTTATGACCATTTTCGTAAAACCTGTCTGTGCAGAATTTCCAATTCCAGTGAGCGAATTTTCTAGGCGGGTTGGAGTCATTTTTTAAAAAAAGGGGATATGTCCCATACTTAGTCATTTTCTAAACTCCAAAAACACTCTCTAAGCCCTCTCCAAAAATTCCACCAAGATCTTCAACCAAATTCTAACATCTCAAGCTCTAATTCCGGATTCAAGACTCAATCTCAAGCTTCGATTCTCCATTCCAATCTTCATCAAGGATTCTCCAAAGTTGAGGTATGTGGGTTTGATTGTGGAAACCTTCCTTTCCACAAGTCCAACCATTTATCCTCTATTTCTACTTCAAGTTTATGGGTCCTTATGATTATTTATGAACTCTTGAATTATGGAATTACTACTACACACCCTATTATGGTCCATTTTGCATATTATCATGAAATGGAATTATTATGTGATGTTTATGGTTTACATGCTTCCATGATCAAATTATGAAGGTTGATATATATATGTATGTTGTTGGTGGGCTGATTTATATGGATTTTGGAATTGGTTGGACTTAGTATTCTTGAAATACATGATTTCATTTACATGAACAATTGCCCACCTTGTGTTTGATAAAATGCCCATTATAGAATTCTTAGGAAAGGGAAGGTCCAAGGTACGTCCTATGAGACGGATGGTTATGTAATTACTGAAATGATGATGAAATGGACACATGTATATGATTTTCTCTAAATAAGTGTTGTGAGTCGACCATGCCTAGTACGGGGGGTAGTAGCCTAGTACGTACGGGGGTAGTAGGCCCGTATAACCATATCGAGGGGTTTGTACCTTGGTTGCCTAGTACGGGGGGTAGTAGGCCCGTATAACCATATCGAGGGGTTGGTACCTTGGTCCCTAGCACGGGGGGTGGTAGGCCCGTGTAACCATATCGAGGGGTTTGTACCTTGGTCCCTAGCACGGGGGGTGGTAGGCCCGTGTAACCATATCGAGGGGTTTGTACCTTGGTCCCTAGCACGGGGGGTGGTAGGCCCGTGTAACATATCGAGGGGTTTGTACCTCTTTCGCCTCTCCAAGGGGGTGGTAGGCCTTGGAAATACTATATTGATGGTCACTCGCCACACATGTACTACGTCCCATTAAATATGATTTTTATGTAAGCATCATTATACATATTATTTTATTAATATGCTATCTATTGGGTATGATTACGCATTTTTCCTATGATGTCCATCTAATGTAGCCTTGCATTGCATCCCATATACTTAGTACATTCAAATGTACTAACGCATACTCTATGCCTACATGATGTCACCATGTAGGGACCGGAGCACCGCTTGACCATCCTCCTCCGCGTGGCTAGTACGATTTTCTATAGTGGTTATTGGTGAGTCCTCCATTTCGGGGACGTTGCTCATGATCTTTTGCTATGTATAAAACTTTTCCTTTCTAGTTATGTTTTGACTATGAGGGTGAGCCCGGTAGTTTGTCTTGGCCCCCGCTAAGTACTCATGTTTAGAGGTGGTGTTGGACAAGTTGTGTATTATGCTTGAGCTTGACTCATCTATGGTATTTATGTATCATTTCTTTTTTTCTTCTTGCTCCCTTAGTCCCGATTTCCCCTTGAATATGCTTATCGCTTATGGTCATTTAATTGCTTCCGCGACCAAGGATGTGTAATGATACGCTATGAGGCTTGTTTGGGGTTCCTTCGGGTTCCCCATTCGCCGGTCACATCTAGGCCCTAGGCTTGGGTCGTGACAATTAAGCCACTGACTAATTCATTAACCCAATTTGAACCGAAACCCTTTGAACCATCATACAACTACCAGGTTGAATCTTCTCTCACATAACCCTGATAAAATTCTAAATCAATACTGGCTACAAGAAGAAGTGAACCTAAACCAACCACCAACACTCATAATGCACAGATCTTATCAAGATTCTATTCTCATGACATAATATTTTCATGAGCTTAAGATATTAAAATCTGATCTTTAGACATCGGGTACTCATCAAGGGAGAATCAAACTTATCTAACCCAAATAAGGAAATGATCGAGTAACCACCCTACGAGCGATACACTCAAGTATACAGAACCTCTAACAACACAGTCAGAATGCTAGATCAGTAGCTATGATTGTAGAAAACCCTTAAGAACTGTAGAACTAGACCCAACGGTCCCCACATTCAATTACACATGGCCGGCATGTGAACTTGACAACGAGATGCATATTAAGACTGTCGGACAACTGAAAATATTCATGGGAGCTCTTCTATAAATTTTCATGAGCAAGGTATAGTAGAGCTAGTGGAAAACTTAAACTGCCCAATGGCAACACCAAATCTATCATATCTCAAATGACATCTACCTAAGCATCCTACCCTACAAAGAGGACATTGCAGGATCAGTACACCCGATCCACCACTAGAGATTCACCCACAAAAGTGAAAACACACGCGGGCATAGGCAGTGAATCATACTCTAAATCATGCCCAGGATGAAGTAGGTGGTCACATAAGAATGTATGGAACCAAGGTTCATTAACACTAAGTGCTTCCTCCAAAAAGCTCATATCAAATAATTCCATTTAGTTGACTCCATCTTTTTGATTTTTAGCTACCTACAATCCACCGATCTGGTCCCCATTACGATCGTACCCATACTCTTCACATTATTCCATTGAATCACACACTCTCAATACTAACAAAATGTCATAACCACTTCAACAATTTATCTTTCTCTCAAACCATTACTAGTGTCAACATCTTCTTAGCAAACACATTGTCGCCTCCAAAATTTCTAAACTATGGCTCCCTCTCTTTCCATGTAAGCATTCCATGACAGATACGGGTCTCACCCAAAGCTGATAGCACTAATTCTAAATCTAATAGTACTTTTTCATCAAAGATAAAACTATTAAATTACTCTTAAAGTCAACTCCGTGCAAGCTTTCACATACCATGTTTCAACTACCATTCTAAACCATCACATACCTCATGCCAAAACTCAGAGAAATCATTGGTCACTTCAATAATTTTGTATACTATAAGCTCATAACCTCTATTCACCATTAAATGTCTATGTAATGCATCATAACAGTCTGTGTAGTCCCATCAACAGAGTAGCTTCAATTCCCTTGAAGTCCGTAATAACCATGTAGAACTATAGATCCATCATATAGTGCATCCATAAGTCACCTACCATAATTTGAACAATCTAGACTCACATAACAACACAAAATCTTCTACACATCTCTGTTTGTCACCCAAATCAAAACTCAAGCTTCATAAAAGTCATTGATAAATCCCTAGTAAGTCTGTGTCGAACCAGTTTACATCTCATAATCATATCTGAACTCAAAGGCGCAAATCCCAACAACTTTCAACTTCGAACCAAGGATCTATATGAGAGGTCTTATTCCTTCACTTTTGTTAAATTCTTCCCTCGATGCAGCTTTAAAATACCTTTAACTCTTCAATATACTAGACTTGTGTTCCTTTCGCTAACTTGCTTACCAATCTTATCCTTTGACCAACAATCCATGACATTTTACCTTATACTGTAAACCAATACTTTTAAGTGAAACCTTTTCTTAGGTCCTTTAACAATCAAAAGTAACAAACCTTATGACCCAAACCATGCATAAGTCCTTCGAAATGCTCAATATCTTATGCGATTGATCATTTCTTAGCTTACCAATTCACACCTTGAAAAAACATACTACCGCGAACGTAGGATTACAATGAAAAACTTGAATTCTGGATCCAACTGTGTGACCCAATCCCCTTAACTATCAACATTAGCTCATACCTTGGAAATTTTTATGAATTCACATATCTTAGCTTATCATTGATCGCCTCTTCACTGATCTTATCGTATTTTTTGCTAAAACTCCAACCGTACATGTTACCAAACTCGAAATCACCAAAGAACTTATGACCACACTCAAATCGGATGTCTGTAGACTCCTTTTTCAAATCTTATCCAATGATTTTTAACAAATATGATGAACCCGAGAAACTATTACCATAATCCGAGCAAAATAGATGAGACCACGCGTCTCTGAACCTAATTCTTAACTCTATGAAGATACATCTTTGGCTCTTGCAATCAGATCCTTGCTTTTGCCTCCTTTTGAAAGCTACACTACATCCCAATAATTTTTTTTATTTATGATTCTAGCTCCTTTCAATTCTATTCGATTGGTGTCTCAACACATCCTACAACTTTCCATACGATCACGCTACTCACTAAATAGTAGTACACCACAACTTTAGATACCCACAAGTCGTTATTACCATACTAAATTCATTTAATCAAAAATCCTTATCATATGATTGCATCATGGTCATAATCCATCACGAACTCTTATTACTGTTATGCTCAGTAACCATTGTCATCATCTCGAAGTCCACCTTATCATTGACATGACACCTTAAACTCAGTTATACAAACAAAATCCAAAGGACTAACCTAATTTTATATGCACTTTCTTATTAAAATCCTCAATCTTCACAAAAGTATACTCACCGGGACTTCATTTACCGATAAGATTGTCATTACGATATCAATCCACTCCCTTGGATCTTACGATGAAGTCACCATTCCTCATTTAGAATCACTGAGATACACTTCATAACCTAAATGTCACGACCCAGGGTAGCCCCTAGATGTAACACGGCGTACAAGACCCTGAGAGACCTCATACAAGCCCTTAGCATACATAACATACAAGATAATAGAGAAATAAGAGTTCAAAAGAGCATTTTATATCAAAACTTTACTCAAAACAACGGAAGTCTACAACTCATGTCTCAAAGCCTTCTAATATCATAGAATATGAATAAAAGTGATAGGGACGCAGCCCAATACAATATCCAACACTTAAAACAAACGACATGAAAAATAAGAACAACTAGGCCATGTCCTCGGATGGATGAGGACTCACCAAGTCTTCTTCCCAACTCTAAGTCAATGCTCTAGCCACGAGTGGAAGGTGAATTGCTAAGTCCTACACCAAAGAAGTTAATGTAGGCAAGAGTATGCGTTAGCACAACTAAGTACTAAGTATGATAGCAATGCACATAAAGACCTAAATCATGCTAGAGAGAGACATAATCATGACATGCAATGGCCAAGCTAAAAACATTATAAACATGAGAAACATGAAACATAAAGCATATATCAAGGCCAAAGCAAGCTAAATCATATTTCCTTCTTTTGTTTACTTCATCATGAGAACACTTGTTCATTAACTTGTGGAGAAAAGCCTTAACCGACATGTAAGACCATGTGAGCTATCAACACGGAATCCGGTGTCTACTCCACACCGAAAAGGGGTGTCCTACTTGCCAAGGTAAGACCATGAACTTCTTAGCTTATGTGGATCCACTAGCTAATGTCTACTTAAAGACAACATCCTATGGTGGCAACATAGTTTATGGGATAGCGATTGCTTTAGGAGACTCGGCCTCAACTAACAGGAGAGTTCCATCTAGAAAACCCGGCCTCTACTAATGGGAGAGCTTTCACTAGAAGGCCCGGCCTCTACTAACGGGAGGGCTTCCATCTCAATATCCACTCGGTGCTAAGCATAATTCCCAAGGATTAGTCATTAACATATTTATATCATCAAACATGAAAAGGTACAACTAGGTTTACCAATTCAAGCTAAAATCATGCTTATAGATATTCATCTTTCATGGACCTTGTCCAAACTTACATCATTAGAATAGCTCCTTAAGAACATGGGTAATCGCCTCTTTGTTCTTCTTTTATCATAACGGGAGAATTACGTGAGAAAACCTTTCACTACTCGACCATAGCATCATCATACCATAACTTTGGTACTTTACTCTCAAAGCACCCTTAATTCATCATGCTCATATTTCATAGTTCATAGAGTTCATATGGGTTCATGCAAGTTCAACTCATATCATGCAGTTCAATACAAGCTCATGCTTAGAAACCCATAATTAAGACAATTTACCCATACTTGAAGGAACTCACATAATAGAGGAAAATCATGCTTTTGACTTGATCATGCTAAATTCATAAGATTATCCTCAATTCATTCATAATTCATGCTTGATTTCATTGAGAATTCATAAACTTCATCAAATCATAACTCAACCCAACAATCAAAGCATAGATTATCAAATTGGGGAGAATTAGCTTGGGATCATGCAATCTTTACATCAAATCATGTAATTCACGCTAATTCGTGCACTAAGTTACTTTATCACGCTAAATCATGCACTAGGAATCATAAAATCAATAATTGGAATCATAATTGAAGAACCCACAATGATTGATCAAAAACCCTAATTCAATTGGGTTAGAGTAAACCTTTGAAAATCATGAAGAAGAGGAAGGGCCCATTGGAGGAATAGACTCCTAATGGTGAACCTATCATACCTCAAAGCAATCCACAAGAAATTGGAGAAGATTGAAGGTCTTCAATGGAGGATTCAAGCTCCTTCTTCTTTCTTGAGAGTTGAGAGAGTTTCTTTTTAGAGAGAGAAATATTTGAGAGAGGAGAGTTTTGGAATGAATTAGAATGAAAGGAATTAGGCTTAGAAAGTATTTATAGGTCTAAGATTAAGGGTATAACCGACTTAGCTTAATAGGTAATCAATTAGGAAAAAGACCAAAAAGCCCTTAATTAAAATCTGTCGAGGCCAATCGACGGACAGGATATACGGTCCGTACATCAATTGACGGACCGTCCTGTTCTTCCGTCAATTGATTCAGAAAGTTCATTTTGACTTGAAAATTTGGCTAAGTCTGGAAGGCATCTACGGAACCCATCTACGGCCCGTCAACTGGACTACGAACCGTCCTACTGTTCCGTAGGTCAAGGTTCAGAAACTTGAAAACACTGAAATTTCACAGTGCCATAGACGGTTCCCCCTACGGCTCGTCAATCCATCTATGGCCCGTAGGTGGCCTCCGTAGGTCACTGTCTTCAGGTGAGTTCTGCATTTTAAAATCCCTTGGAAGCTTGGGGTGTTACACTAAACGCATTAATACTATACAAAAAATCCACCACTAAAATGTTCCTTATAAATAATGCTTAACTCAAGCATCCGTAGTAACAAACTAGTTAATTAGTTTTTCAAATATGAATGCAACATTGAATCTCATTATACGAGCATGTGATATATCTGATAACTCCTTAAGAAGTTAGTATTCACATTTGACAATCGATATATTCGTTTCCATATACCACTAGTACCACATCGTGAAAGTCTATTAGATCCACCATTAGAACACATCATACCTACCGAGAGGATCGTACTCAAATAGCCCACACATTTCTACCTATTGAGCAGCTGCAAAAAAAATATTACCAAATCCGTTCAGACTATAATCCAAAGCGATATGCCTTCTTCCGTAAATCATGTCGATAACAGAAGTAACACACTCCATAACTCTAACCAAGTAAGCATAGGTACCATTGTAGTAGTCATATCATGACCCTTCTTGACATCCACCAAACCCATAACACCGCAATAGATATTCTAACATCGATTTGTGCAACATCAACCTTATCATACGCTAAGCATCTCATACTTGTTATGACAAACCTTACTAATTGTAGTTTCCAAAATTACAGTGTCCATTATCTAGTCGTTCCTTTAATTATTTCATTTCCAATTGTTGAACCATTCCAGATATCGTACATACCACACAAGTACTGATCCCACCGCTAGATAACTAACCTAAAAAAAAGATGCTCATGAAGTCCCTCAAACCATTGTTCAATCTCATAATTCAAATATTTTCAAAATGCATCATCTAGTCATCACCTAACTCAACCCCTTCAAATCGCTGAACATTCTGATTATGACCACGCATTATTTCCATAAGTATATCAACATATCTAACATCCAAGCCATACACGACACTCCAACTTCTCACAAGAAGAACGATGCACGAATCATCACTATAAATTAGAGAAAATGTAATGAAGTGATAAGAATCAGACCGAACCAAGGACGCACGATGGAGATTCAAGAAGTGAAGATTTTTCCTAAAAGTCACCATAGCCTCTCGAAGATAAGCAACAGACGTCTCCGCGCCGATCCTCGAGACTCTACTAGACTTGTCTTGTACACACGTGAGACCTACGAACCTGGGGTTCAGATACCATTTTGTCACGATCCAAAAATGGATGTGATGATACTCATCTTATCCCACCAAGATAAGTCAACCTCAAACCCAACCATTTCAATAAAGTGTGGAACTAAAATAAAATTAGACGTTTAATAGCAAATATTAATGCGGATAATAAGTCAATTTAACTAAATCCCCAAAACCTAATTGTCACGTGCACAAGCCTCTAATGTATTACATTAGATTTGAAAGAAAAACACAAGTCTCAAATGATATTGTTTCTAAAGCAGAACAAAATTATAAATGGGAGTAAGAAGATCCACTGAGATGACAAAGAACTACCTCACAAATCTCCACAAGAAGCCTTGGAAAAGAAAAAAATAGAAAGTATCACGAAGATGTGAGCTCGTAACCTACAAAAAGGTAGAAGCAAGGGGTAAGTATCAAACCACATGATACTCAGCAGTAAACTTCTAAACACAAGCTAAGGGGATAGAATACGGGTACTCCTTACACCCCAACCGAACCTCCACAACTACAACCTGCATAAAAACTAGTCCAACCTAATAGTTCACAATTTACATTGCACATAGTTCAACCACATCACTTCAACAATTACTATTCAACAACACACAAGTTTAAGTTCACCAACTACAAGTTCCACAGAAAAGTACTCATGAGTTCACAAATGATAAAGATGCATAATGCAATGAAATGTAATGTCAAGTATAATGATGCATGTTTGACCTAACGATACACACCCGCCGTCTCTCAGTTCGGGACCCAGGGGGGACATATTTGTCCATGCATCCATCATGGCGTGCGACACAACCCTCAATAATATAATCCATCGCGGCGTGCGACATGTCCCTCAATAATAGAATCTGTTACGGTGTGTGACACGTCCCTCGAATCATAATATCCATCATGGCGTGTGACACGTCTCTTGAAATGGTACATTCTCTTTAATTTCTTATTCTTCCTCAATTCACATAACACTTGTCACAACCATGTTTCAAACCAATGCAAATGACATGTTCACATAATTAATGAGGAGATGACCATTTTCATATCAATGCACAATTCATAACAACACAATCGTGATACAACATCAACAATGAATTAATAAGCCTTTCAAATCATTCTCAACACATCACACACTAATAATTAATCACGTTGCCTTTTATTACCCATTTTTAATCATTAAAAATATTCAATATGGACAAGTCAACTCATCACCAAGTCTCATTACTCCCCAACACATACCACAAGGAAATACGCGATTCTATACTCTTAACAAGGGTTGAGAAATCCACTTGCCTCAAATAATCGAACGATCACTCTGGGACTTGAGCCTTCCCCCTTCATTGGGCTTCCAAATCAATACAATCTATTCAAATAAATAATCACAATAATATTTCAAAACTAACAACACTCATATTACTATGTGTTTAGCCTTGACCCAAAAATTCACCCAAATCTATAATCAAGTTCCTAATCTTAGTGCAATTAACATGTCAACTATCATATTTTTCAAATTTCAAGCCTAGGGTTAAGTCTTAATTCCTCCAAATAACATAACTCTAATAG
Source organism: Solanum appendiculatum (assembly GCA_018342035.1). NCBI lineage: Eukaryota > Viridiplantae > Streptophyta > Magnoliopsida > Solanales > Solanaceae > Solanum > Solanum appendiculatum. The sequence continues at coordinate 85,179 of JAGDQO010001900.1, read as the reverse complement.
TATTCATATTACTATATTATATAAGCCAACAAGCATGGAAGAACACTGCATCAACAGATAGTACAAAGGTTTTGTGAGTTGTACTATCGACAACTTAATTTTTCAGCCTATGTAGACACGTGTAATGCAGCCTAATGAATTGTTTCTTTTGGGGACACCTGTCTAGGTTTTTTTTGTGTGTCCAGAGGCCTTATTTTCTCTCTCCTAACTTACATTACATCTTCTCTGTTAACTACACTACTCTCTCTGTAAACCTTTGAGATTTTGGGTATTTTTTGGTGAGAATTGGATGATTTTTTTTCCTGATCATCTTGCATTATTATCATCAATATACTAATTTGTTATATTTTATTTTTGTTACTTCTTAATTATTTTGAATATAATTTCTTGCTGGAATTTTAGGTACACCTTAACCAAAATTTCCTCTGAAGTCTGTCTTCTTTGGAGCAGATTCAACCTCTCTGTAAGTTCACTCGATAAAGCAGGGGAAAAGACATCAAAAGTCATGGTTAGTCCCTTTACTTTGTCTGTTTTTGCTAAGTTTTACTTTATACGTCAATCTCCTCTATTTGAATTGTCTTATTCAAGCTTCTTTATTGGGTTCCTCTGGATAGATTATCCATTTTGGTTTTGCATGTGTTTGAATTACAAGTTTCACGAAAATCTAGCTAATTAGGGTATTATTTCTTAGTTTTAGGTTTGGACCTAACTTTTTGATGATTATTTTATTTTTGTAGTGCCCGCATCTTCAAAAGGAATTGGGACGCTTTCTTAGATGTTGTATTTCTCTCTGTTTTTTTTTTCATTTATTCATTCTTAATTTATTCACTGGTAAGAAGAGTACATATTCTACTGTTGATTCTTAATTTCAGCTTTTAGTTGGCTACTCTTCCACCTATATATATTTACAAGTACGTACAAGGCGACAAGCCATTTTCAACTACAAAATTCAGAAAGGGAAATAATTTATCTTTATTTTGTCTCTAATTAAATATTTTCACATAAATTGAAGTGAGTGAAATATTTATTTATCGGATTAGTTATGTTATATCTACACTTAGAATATGAAAGTTAGTTCAAAAATAGGTTTTAGCAAACAAAATTGTTAATCACAAAATTTCAACATTTATATGTTCAACAACTTCTATAACTTAATTAACTTCAAATATTATATTATCTTTTTACAAATACTAAGTAATTCATATCCAAATGCTTGCTTAGAACTTAAAGTTTCTAAGCTTAATCGAAAATGTAAAAGTGAAAAAGAAGAATCAAAGTTAATAAGTTTGTTTAATCAAACTTTTGGTAGATCAATAATACTTATTTATTTTTTTAAAAAAAAAGGTGTTTAATCAAGTTTTAAAGAGAAAATAAATTCTCCAGAAGCTTAAAAATGTAGTTTTTCTTTAAAAATGATATTTTTGAGAAAAATACACCTTTAACAACTTGACCAAACACTAATTATTATATTCAAAAATATTTTTAAATTTATTAACAAACACAAACTATTTTTCGTCAAAAATACATTTTCGATACTAAAAAAATACTTTTTACTTTCCACCAAATTTCTGAAAAGGACAATAATTACGACGAAAAGATTTAAAAATATGTGGGGAATTTAAGTCACGGATTGGGCAAAATATAATCTTGTCTGGAAGTGTATATCTCTTTAAATAATTCTAATGGCCACACGCAAGACCTGAAAAAGCCTACAAACTGATTTCTTTTTTTCAGATTTAGAAGGTAGAATTTGGAAAAATGACAAGTTTAATTTGACATTTACCAGAGTGATTTCCCTCCGTTTACCACTAAAGGATGTGGTGCGGATGAGCTGTTTTTTCCTTAATTAGAGATCTTAGGTTCAAGCCGTGTGAATGAAAAACTCTTTGTTAGAGAGCGTTTTCCCCCAAGTGGGGCCCTACACAGTGCAAATTTAGAATAGTCGAGCTCCAATATGGATACCGGACATCGATGAAAAAAAAAAAAAAGTACTTCCCTCCATTTTAATTTAGTATTTTCCAATTTTAACTTGAAATTAAATTTTAAAATCTTATATTTTTAACTTTAAAATATATCAAATATATTTAAATAATACTTCTTAAATTTATGGTGTTTAAACATGCTATACAAAAATTAAAAAATTACCATAAAAAGAAAATAATTTTTTCAGAAAAAATAAGAATAATTTTAGAAAGTACTATAATCTTTACTTAATTTAGATTTCTAATTGATAATTTTTTGTAATTTATTGATATGTACATGAGCATATGCTAATTGAAGGAGCTCCACTATGGATACCAGCTGTGGGAGTGAAAAAAAGAAGAAGAAGAAGACATAATTATGTAGGACTACTAATGTATTATATCCCACCCATTTTTATTGGAGTATTCACTTTTTCTCAAGTCATGCTGTCGTGGGCACCTCTATCTCTAGAAAAATAATAATCAAGTATTCTTCTACACAAGAATGGAGCCACTTAAAGTTAAAAGGAGTTCACATCGACCATCAACGTGCAGCGAATGAGACTATTTTTTCCCTAATAAGATATTTTAAATTTGAGTTCTGGATATAAAAAATTCTTGATAGGGATTAGGGAGCGCTTCCTTTGGATTGGGGCTCTACGCGGCGAAAATCTAGAATAATCGAACTCTAATGCGAATATTGAACACCGGATGGGAAACAAAAAAAGGAGTTCACTTAAATCTTCTTTGATGAAAATTTATTCTGTTTAAAAATGAGTAAAATTATTTTTATGTATAAATAGTAGTAAATATTGATTTTTATTTTTTATTTATCTATTTTTTTATATTTTAAATCTTTTTAGTTGGGATGACAATTGCGTGTGTTGGACTAAATTTGATCAAATCAAAATAGGTTAAAACAACAATCAAATTAAGATCTACAATGGATTGGGTCCAAACAAGTCAAGTAATAGGTCATAATTCAATTAGTCCAATTTTTACTAAGTTTTAATTGTTTTATTCGTACTTTTAAAAAAATTTAGTACCTAATAAAATTGTTATTTTTCTTTATTATGGCTATATATAATAAAAAAATTTAAAAAGTCTTTTAAAAATATTTTGACAAATTTTTCTCATTAGTCAATTTGATTTACATATATCAACCCAATTTTAAATATGTTTAAATGAATTGAGCTAATAATAACCCGTTCAAACTTAAACAAATTGAACGGATTGAACTTGATTTTGCCACCCTTACAACTTAGTATAATCTTGACTCCACCACTACTTTCATTTTATCTATTTAGAAAGTAAAAGATACTTTTGATTCTCTTAATCTTATGATTCATTTGAACATACGATATGAATTTATAATTTGAAATTAGATTAATTTGTACTTGAAAAGTTTTGTTTGGATATATAACTTAGATTCTTAGGTTGTATTTTTTTTCCTAAATATGAAAAAATTTCACTACTGTGAAAAACTATCAGAAAATTTCAATTTTTATACAATCTTATCAAATGTTTGTGTGTTTATCTATTCATATTTTAAACCTCCTTAGTAGAGGCGATAGTTGAGCGGTGTTGAATCAAATTTGATCGGGTCAAAATTGGTCAAGACAACAATCCGGTCAAGACCCAACTCAATCCAATTCAAATTTTGTTGGGTCAAAATGGACTGGGTAAAGACCCAACATGTTCAATAATTACTAAGTTTTAGTTGTTTTATTTGTTCTTTTAAAAGATTTTAGTATATAATAAATTTTTTATCTTTCTATATCATGGCTATATATAACATCAAATTAAAAAAAAAAAAAGTCTTAAAAATATTTTGGCAAAATTTGTCATTAGTCAATTTGGGCTACATATCATTCAATTTTAATGGGTTGAAATGACTTGGACTAATATGGATTGAATTAATAAATAGGCGGATTTTGCAGGTTAAGGGGTTGATCTTGATTTTGCAACCCCTACTCCTTTAGTATAATCTTGACTTCACCACTACTTTTGCATCTAAAAAGTTAGGAAACGGGTCAGATGTACTCCTCAACTTTGTCATTTAGAGTTGATATACCTCTCGTTACAAAAGTGGCTAGCATATACACCTATCATTACAAAAGTGACTCAAATATATCGATCCCTATTGTTACAAAAGTGGCTCACATAAACCCTTGTTATCTAACGGAAGTGAAAAATAATGATTTCAAATTTTAAAAAATCTCATGTAGGTGTATATATGATCATTTTCTCACATGATTTTTTTAACTTCTTTCAATCATTATTTGAATTTTTTTTCTTTCATTCTTTAGTCTAAAAATATGAGAAATAAAAAGAAAGAAACGCGAAGGAAAAAAAAGAAAAAAGTAAGAAAAGAATTTAAAGTTTTTTTTTTTGCGGCTATAGTATAATTTATTTTTTGTATTTGTAAAAGATAATCGAGGCATCTATGATAAATTTTACATGAAAGTTAGTGAAAAAAAAATTTGACCATCAAAATAATAAATTTAAATTAGCTGTTGAATCAAAGAAGCAAAAAAAAAAATGCGCGAGAAGGATCAAATATACCCCTATATGTATTTTCAATAAATAAATTTAAAATATTTTTTTCACTCCCGTAAGAGGAAAATAGTATATGTGAGCAATTTGTGTAACAATACGAGTATTTCTTTACAATTTAATTTATTGTGGTAAGTCTGGTTCCAAAAAAAAAAGGTGGCAATGGTATCTCCATGCATCCATTATGTGGAGATCAGGCTTGATGATAGTTAAGTTTGGACATTATGAAACATGATCATTTATATTTTGATTTTCTAAAATAACAACTATTTTCAATCATTTATTGTTATTAGTAACAAGTAGGTCGAGAAGAAATACAAGATATTAAGATTAACAATCAGCCGCGTCCCCCGTTTTTCACGTTTGTAGTAGGTATCAAGAATTGTGTACATAAATAGTGATGAAACCATGCATAGCAAAATCACTCATTCCACCAATGGCTTTTACTATTCTATCTTTGTGCACCACCACCAATTCATCTTTCTTTGCAAATCCTTCTAAGCTTTTCCTCCACGAAAGTCGTTGTCAAAGTTTCAACATCTCATGCAATGCCAACAACTCTGGCGAGCATGACAAAAACGTTGATGTTGTTGATAGGAGAAATGTTCTTTTTGGCTTAGGAGTTCTTTATGGTGCTGCTAACAAAGACTGCAGCTGGGAAACTGAATACAGTTACTTCCTTCAGCGAGCAAGTTATTCCCAATCTTTAAGCTGGACCATGCCATTTCGTTTTCCATCGAGACACCACTTTCGGAGATACTAACGTTCAACTACATAAATTATGATAATAGAGAGTATATAAGGTTTGATGTGTTCCTGAACGTGGATAAGAATGTGAATGCGGATGAGCTTGACAAGGCTGAGTTCGCGGGGAGCTATACTAGCTTGCCACATGTTCACAAAGGTGGTGATAATGATCATGCTGCCAGTGCTACTTTCAAGCTCGTGATAACACAACTGTTGGAGGACATTGGTTTGGAAGGTGAAGAGACTATTGCGGTAACTCTGGTTCCAAAGAAAGGTGGCGAAGGTCTCACCATTGGATGTGTGGAGATCAAGCTTGCAGATTGTTAAGTCCTTACTGTTTTATTCTTTTTTTGGCTTTTCCATGTTACTTTTCATGTAGAAATTAGCTTGACGCTTGATTTCCCTGCAATTTGTTTTCAAGAATAAATCAGTTACACTGAATTGAATATTGTCAAAATGGGTGGGAATGTTGGACTGAAATGAGTTCAAAACCTCGGTCACAATCCAACAGGTCTAATTCTTACGAATTCAAAGTTTGTTTTCTTATAAATGTTTGATTACCAAATGAATCCTTTTCCTAATATTTTGACTATATAAAACATTAAAAAAAATGGGTTTTTAAAAATATTTAATCTAAGTTTCTCATGGGTCAACTTGGACCACATATCAAATGAGTTTTAGAATAAGCTGAACTAAACGGATCAAAATAAGCCCAATTAATTGCGAATTATTACGACATCTAAACCAAAATAAATTAGGCGAGTCATGATTATATGAGTTGATTTTATCATCCCTGACAACTAAGAAAGATTTATAAAGATGAAACACATTTATATATCCAATTGACTAAGGTTTTTTGTATAGGAAAAAGAGGATAAAGTGAGGGGATGGAAGTGGGACTGATGAACGAAGAAATTAGATCTTGACAATATATATATATATGTTAATCTTATTTATATTTTAGAGTGTTAACGAAGAAATTATATATATATATATATATATATATTAATCCTATCTGTATTTTAGAGTGTTAGTTTCTTTATATTTTAACTACTGAAAATCCTGACTTCAATTCAAACACTGTATGTTTTTCAAATTTTAAGTTTTCCTTTGTCAGGAGAACGTAGATGAGTTTCATTTTCTCCTTAGTTGATAAAAGTAAAATAAGACATGTGAGTATGCTAAAATATAATGTCACTAACAATAAAGATATTGTTGGAAATAATAATTCAAAGTTAGAGTAGGAATCCTAATGCAAAGAACACATGTTTCAATGAAGTATGACAGTATTTTCTGTAACTTAAAAACTGAGAAAACTTCTAATGGTGGTATTAGCTATGGCTCATTCCATTGAAGGATTATTAGTAGATGAGAAACAGATAATAATATTCACTATGCCTCAATGAGAACTACAATCCTGTAAATCTACTCCACAAATGGCGATATAAAAAATGAGTAACAATAGCCATACAAAGATAGATAACAAGTAACAATCAGCAAATCAGAGGGTGAACATATCAAAGAAAATGCGAGCACAAGTGATCAAGCACAAGAATAACAGAAGATATAAGGTAGACCCACAACAATTAAAGAAACTCTCAACTGTTCATACAATAGATGAATCATGATTTATCAACAATTTGGGGTTTATCAAAGGAAATCATGGGATTTGTAAAGATCTAACCTACCCCATACAAAAATAAGGAAAAATCGAAGATTGCAACTTTACTTGGATGGAAAAGCTGACTCGTCTGAGATCTTCTCCATGGTTATGGATAAACGGCATCGGTGAGCGCTTTATGATGCTAAAAGGTGATTCCACAACGGAGAGCTCAACTAAGAAATCCTTTGAAGATCGACATCTCCGCCGTTGTTTTGAGATGAAGATTGTTGTCAAGAACTTTCCTAATTAAAGCAAATTGGAGGATCATTTCAATCTATTCACAACTTTTTCCTTTTTTGGTTTTGATTTATTTTATTTTGTTGTACGTTGAGCCTTTTATTTTAATGAAATATATCCACTAAGATCTACTTAGTGGTATAAAAAAAAAAGAATAAATAAATAAGGAAAAAAAGAAAGATATTAACATGTGATTAACAATAAGCAAATAAACAAAATAAACAAATAAAACCAAAAAAAAAAAACCCCACATAAAAATATAAGACACGTAATGGTAAGAATCTAGGTATATCCCTAACAGAGTTGTCATGATGTCGCACCTTATTTTTTTTAAAAAATGGGTTATGCAACGACATGACAACTCTTTTAAGATTATCAAAAGAAAGAGTCATCACCTAACGAATTAAAAACACGTTAGGGCATCATTCTGAAGTAATTACCAAATAAATTACTGAAAAGGGTCTATGAAACCAATGATTGGATAAGAGTTCAAATTACCTCAATAGGAAGGTTTTAAGCACTATTTGAAGTCCACAAATATGGATTCCAGTCGAATCTTATACAATTATGTGATATATGAATAACAAATGATTTAACATTAAACAAATAAAAGAGCAACAACATAAATATTAACTAATATGAAACAAGGATACAAAGAGATAAGCGTGAAGATAAAATTCACACAAATAAATAAAGAAGAATTAACATATTTTAATTAATTAAGCTATCCTAAATAATACATACAATAATATATAGAAGAAAAAAGGAAGGCAAAAGAAAAGGATGAATTAAACTAAACTTAAAATTATCCTACTCAGATCAGCGTCCGATTTATTAATGGAAGACAAATAAAAATGTGTCATTTTATTCTCGGGTCAGCTTACATTATTTTTGAATTTTCTATCTACCCCTACCCCTCCTAAGTTCATTTATTATTAACCTAAAAGCGTTCGAGAAGAAATAACAACTAACGTCCTAAGAGGTGCATATCCTCCTAACTTAATGTCCAAGAGGCATTGGACTTACTAATAGGGTGAGTTCTAGACTTAAATAAATCTCAAGGTTCCTAATTAAATACTAAATCGTCAAACAAAACAAATAGGACTAAGGAACAATTATCATATTTTAAATTGACCTCTAAATTGATTATTTAGCATGCTTGAAAACACATATAAGTTGTGAAGGATCATGAAAGAATTTTTATGTGTGCGCATACACAGAGTATATTAATGGGCATTATCAAGACACAATAATCTAATTTTAAAGAGGCGAAAAAAGTCATTATTATATAGAATTGATAACATGGGCAGTAAATTATTAGAAAACAATTCCAGTTTATCAATTTTTGAACCTTTTAGAATCTGTTTCTTATTAACATGCTTAATCCAATAAAATTCTATAGGCATGATTTCTATATAAATAACATGCTGAAAAACATTTATTGAAGGCCTAGAAACATGATTTATACGTGCTTTAACATGCATAGATATTGATCAAGTCCTAAATATGTTATCTAACTCGTGTAGCATACTAAAAAGTAAATTAATGTGGACCTATGAAAATAGTATCTAACCAGTTAACAAGTTGAAATTATTATGACACCTATAAACATGATTTGTTATTATAATATGCTGAAAGATTCTATTAAACCTTGTAGGCATGCTTTCTAAATGTCATAGCATACTTGAAATTTGTCTAAATACTATAGACATGCTTTCTAAATTGACAGAAATATATATATTATCGTAAAAATACGAAGATGTGGTATAATAGTGGCAGATTAATAATTTAAACCTATATGCATAATATCTAATATTTAAAAAGAATGGATATTAATAATTTATTTTAAACGAACATGATTTCTGGACTTTAGGGATGTTAATATATGAGATCAGATCTGATTGTTAATATATTGACCTTAGGTCATCACTTTTAAATCAAATAAAATCCGTGAAATTAGTATTTTGAAATATTATTTTAATTAAATCTAAACAAGATGAGAGCAACATGGTTTTAATAGCTATGTTCAAATAGTTAACTTCTATAGGCATATCATCTAACACACACACACATAGATTGTAAAAAGTAAAATAATTACAAGTAGCACATTAGTTTTCCTTCTCCTTAGACAGTTCCCCAAGTTATTTAATATATAGAGAGAGTTTAACTACAAAGTTATTACAAGCCGAAATAAAATGACATTTTGAAGAAATAATAAAATAAAAAAAAAATAAAAAATAAACAAACTCCTAAATAGAAAAAATCGTCCAGATTTGTCCCCAACCCAGAAGATCTCTTCCTGTCTTAAGCTTTTAGTTCAAAACCTGCTAAACTACAATAAAACAAGCAAGATATCGATAACCAAAAAATATACAACAATCATGTAGCTCTCACATCAATGAGCCAACAGAGAAAATAATAACATATTCATACTTAAAGAAAATAATGACATATATGTAGTTGGAGATGGAATCTGGATGCTTCTCTTTTGAATATTATAAAATATGTAAAATATTCTAATATACTAATATAACTCACATCCGAAAGCAAACATAGAAGAAAATGAACATGTATATATTTCAAGAAAATAATAAAGTAGACACACGTATAGTGAGAGATAGAGACTAACCCTGACGCTTTCTTTTCAATATCATTATCTTAAAGTAAATAAATGATGAATGCAAGAAATAAAATAATGCTGGCAAAGATCACTAACCAATTAAGTAGATAATTATTTTATCAAACAAAATTTGATTTCCAAATTCAATTTAATGCAACAATCTAGAACATAAGAATTTCGAAAGTATTATGCTAAGAGAATTATTATATTTTTGAGAGTATGTGAATATTGTGCTAATTAAAGCGTGAGAATAGAATGAGTGGAGCTTCTCTTTATATAGTGAGGAACTTAATCAGTTAAGAGAAGCAAAATGAAGGGAAATAAACTAATTAGTGATCTAAAGTTACCAAAAATGAATAAGTAAAAGCAGTAAAGTTATTAGACCTCTAGTTCAGTCAATATTTATTAAAGTTAGGCCTAGTAACAAGAATTCGTATTATAAAAGAAAGAAAGAAAATAGCATGATATTAGAAGTTACCATAAGTGATAAATTAAATAACTTCAAAGGGCAGGAAAATAAAATAGTAAACTAGTCAAATACCAGATAAGGAAACACAATCAATTAGTGAAGTAAAAGAAATTGCTCTTGATTAACATAATATAAACAAACCAATTAAACATATGTTTGCCATATACAATCAAGTACAAGACTGTTAACAAAAAAATCTATATACATATTAATCCACTTATTAAAATAGACAAACAATTGAGTACCAAATTGAATCAATGTTACTACAATTAAAACAAGTAAGAAAAGGAGATCGAATTTTATTATTTTTCAAAGGAAAACAGTGGTAGTAATGGAGGAATTAAATCATTTATTATACAAAAAAAATAAGGCATGCATAATTTCAAGGAAAATAAATTGAACAAATTTTGATATTCTCAAACCAAATTGTGAAAGAGGTTAAACAATTCAAACGGAAGACTAAATTATAATCAGCAAAGAGAAACTTTCATTTTGAGAGGCAAATAGGGAATATCACATTTAATTCTTACCCAAATCAAATTGAGATTCTGGTTCACATTTGAATAAGGATGAATCAAAATCTTAAAATGGAAGAAATCAATTATTCTAGCTGTTGAGATTTCAAGTTAACCCAGAAATCATGATAGATTGTATGAGCATGAAAATCATGGAATTTACAAAATTAAGGGCCAAATCTGCTGTTATAATCTGCATGCTAAATAAAACTATCATAAACCCAGACTTCACAGATCAGTTCACCTAAAAAAAGAGCAACAAAATAAAGGCATGGAGTGAGAATTCAACAAAATAATACCATGACATACTAGCAAATTGTAGTGTCTTAAGTATAAAATTCAATCATACATACATGGATTTGAGCAAAAGAAGAAGATGAATTTTTAAGAAGTAAACAACCCACACATATAACTAAGGTCTAAAAACTTAAGAGGAAAACTAATGAATCAACCTGTGTTTCAAGTTTAACAATGGCATGCATAGAGGTTAAGTCTCAAGAGCGTACCAGGACGTCTTTATCAAAATGCTCCATCTCCCAGTTCTTGATCGGAGTAGTGGAGCAGCGGATACAACGTTCTTATCGCTGCTGTTGTTGTTTTCCGAAGTTGCCTTCCTTTACGCTAGTCTCATTGTTGTCCTTGACGGCAAAAAGGAGACAGTAAAGAGGAGAGGAGGAGCGAGGAGAGTAGGGTGTCAATTCCTCATAATATCAGTGAAGAAACAATGAGAGGTAGGAGAGAGGAGAGGAGGGGAGATGGGGTCAATTTCACTGGTGGTTGCATGGGTGGTTCACCGGTGGTCTTCACTGATTTGGCCTTCCGATGAAGAGACAGTGAGGACATAAGGGAAGGAGAAGAGGAGAGGGGTGAGATGGTGGATTCGCCGGCGTGGACTAGTTTCTCTCCTCTGATGGAAAGGGAAAAGTAGAGAAGAGTAAAGGTGTGTGTGGTAGTATTTCAAAGAATGAGAGAAATTCTTTAGAGTTTGGGTAAGAGTTAGATTAAAGTAGGAAAGTTAATAGAATTGATCACAATCGTTGAATTATCTTGAGATAGACGTCTAGGATACAAAGTTGGGGTTGATCAAGATGAGATGAATAGCCGTGATTAAACATGAGACTTAGGATATGAAAATTGGGTCATAATTGATTAAATGGGATAGAATAGACATAAAATTAAACAAAAGACTAGAATTAAAATAAATTAAAAGGCTATGATTCAAATAAGTTGATAGAAGATTAAATATAATTTCTATTTAATTAATAAACATACCACACCTATTTAAATAAATAAATAATAGTAGTTGCCTATATAAAAGAAATATATTTGTAACACCCTGAAAATTTCTAAGCTAAGCCCTAAATCATTCTTCATTTGTGAAAAAGGCTGTGCCGGGTGATTCTTAAATTGTTCTTAGGTATTAAGGTCAATTCTATAATGGTGAAAATGAATTCATATATGCATTAAGGTCACTAGAATCCCCTAGCACAAAGTTGAGTTGAGACCTTCCTTACCGATTAAGTTTTGATATAAGATTCTACTTAGGTCAACTTTAAATAAAAATATCTCTCAACATATAATTAATTAAGTGGCCCATGACCTATAAAATTAAAGTTCTATGAGTCTTCCTTCCAATGCCACCAAGTTTGCCTCATTTCGAGTTTGGAGTAAAAAGTTATGCATATTTCAATGAAGCCATGTCAGGTAGTCGATGTTCTACAACTGGCACTACGAAGGGTAGAATTTTACATAGACCGTAGAGTGATTTTTTTTTAGAAATTTCATGCACGTGTTCTAGGGTTATTTTTGTCCTTTCCCAAGTTTTTTAGTCCTATTCTAAGTCATTTTTGGGTGTCTTAATTAAATATATCATTTAACTAACAAGTTTTCCTCTCAAAATCATCAATCTAAACTTTCAAGTATCCAGAAATTCTAAAACTCAGCTAGGGTGCCTCTTCTCCATCAAGAACACTAAAACTTCCATGTCAAAAATTCAAGAAGCAAAGTGAAACTTGTCATCCAAGGTTTTCCCAAGTTCATCCACTCTAAGAACTTCATAAAAGAGTTTCTTCCCTCAAGATCAAGCCCCAAGATTCCAAGCTCAAAGATTTCCTCTAAGAAAACTAATGTTCTTCCTCAAGATCAAGATAAATCAAGTCTCCACCAACGTTTCCAGTCTAAAAGCTTCATAATCAGGTATGTAAGGCTACTCATAGTGATGGAATGAGTTCGTCCTCATGCCCTTTATCTAGTTTCTATCAGTAAAGAATAATCTAGGGTTACATTTGTCACAACCTAGAGTACCCCCTAGACGTGACATGGCGTACAAGACCCCGAAAGGCCTCATACAAGCCACTTAGCATACATACATTCAAGATCATAAAGATTTAAGAGTTCAAAAGACAATTTCATATCAAAGCTTTTAAAAAAAATAGCGGAAGTCTACATCAAATGTCTCAAAGCCAATCTAACATAAGAATGAGAAATAACGTTTGGGACGTAGTCCAATACAATGTCAAAAGCAAAGGAACATAAAATTAAGAACAATAAGGCTATGTCCTCGAATGTATGAGGACTCACCAAGTCTTTCGGAAACCTTCTACTAAGATCTAGCCACGAATAGATGGAGAATTGCCAAGCCCTACATTATGAGACAATGGAGGCAAAAAGTATGCGTTAGTACGAGGAATGTACTAAGTATGATAGCAATGCACGAAAATCATTTAATCATGCAAAAGGGGGACATTTCCATGACATGCAATAACAAAGCTAAAACATGAAAAAGGTTAGAAACATAAGTCATAAACCATGGTCAAGCAAGCTAAACACATTTACATCACTTGAGAAATATCTTAGAAGCACTTTGGTTCTTGTTTGTGGGAAGTAGCCTTAACCGACATGTAAGACCATGTGAGCTATCAACATGGAATCCGATGTCTAACCCCACACCGATAGGGCCATCCTACTTGCCAAGGTAAGACCCTTTACTTAACATATAGCTTACATGGATCCACTAGCTAGTGTATATCATAGACCATCATCCTATAGTGGCACATAGTTTATGGGACATGGGTAATCGCCACTTGTCCACTCGGTGCTAAGCATAATTCCCACGGGTTAGACATAGTTCAATTATCATAAGTAGACATGGGTAATCGCCTCTTGTCTATCATTAGTCATAATTTCATTATTAGTAGACATGGGTGATCGCCTCTTGTCCCTTCATTAGAATAGCTCCTTAATCACCGATTCAAGTTTACTTGAGCAAGCCTTTCAACAAGTTATGAATCATTACATGTGAGAAAACCTTTCACATTCATGGGTTGAGTAATATATGAGAATTCCTTTCACAACTCAACAACAACATCAACATCAACATATCATAAACTTTGATGCTTCAATCTCAAAGCACCCTTACTTCATCATTAGCTTCTTAAGAGACATGCATGAATTCATAAACTTCGTCTTTACATAGTTCATCATGCTCATAACTTACAAATCATAGAGTTCACATGGGTTCATGAGAATTCCTCTTAAATCATGCAATTCAATGCAAACTCATGCTTAGAAAACCATAAACAAGGCAATTTGATCATAATTGAAGGAACCCACATGATAGAGGAAAATCATAGTTTTTTTATTGAACATGCTTACTTTCATAAAACCATCCTTAGGTCATTCATAATCTCATCATAAAAAGTCTTAGCTTAGGGATCATAATTCATACATAGATTCATATAGACTTTATGAAATTCATGTCTTCACAATTCAACCCATCAACACATTCATAATTTCAAAATTGGGGGAAAAGGGCATGGGTTCATGGGGATTCATCTAAATTCTTAAAATTCAACTCAATTTACATTTGAAAGTTCATCAAACAATCAATTGAAGCAACTTTGCAAAAAACCCATAACATGGAAGAAATCCCTTAATTCAATTGGGAATTTCTAACTTGAAAATTGGAGATTTTAGGGATTCCATGGAGGAAAGGAATCCATGGATGAAGACTATCATACCTTAGTGTTCAATTTCATTAAGCAATTGATGAAGAAAAACTTGATTTCTTGAACCTTAGCTTGCCCTCTTCTTCTTCTTCTTCTTCTTCTTCTTCTTCTTCTTCTTCTAACTTCTAGAGAGAGAAATATTTGAGAGAGAAAAGTTTGGGGAAACTTGTAAAGTGATTTTGGAAGGGTAGATTTTTGGATTAAAAAGGCTCATATAGTGTTAATAGATGAAAGGAACCGAACTAGATTAGTAAATAAGCCATTAGGTGAAAAGACCAAACGATCCCTTAAAAACAATTCCGGAACCCCTCACCTACTATAGTGACCTACGGTTGGTAGGTCAACCTACTGCCCGTAAGTGACCAACCATAGGTCCTACTGCCAAGGCCCCAAAATTATTTAATTTTTCACCCTTAAAACAGATCTACCAACGACTCCACCCACCTCCTGACCTACGATTGGTAGGTCAAGTGACGGGTAGTAAGTCCAAGCGTGGTCACCCCAAATCATTTTTTTCCAATTTCTTCCCTTAGGCAGCCTCACCTACGGCTCCCCCCCCTCTTGACCTACTGTTGGTAGGTCAACCAATGGTTAGTAGGTCAAGTAGTAAGTCACCAAAGTTTTCAAAAGTTAGAATTTTCGTTCTTTTCGAATCCGGGGTGTTACAACATTCTTAGTTTTGATAATTTGTTAGATGAGTTTTGTTGTTGAGTTCTTAATTCTATTTCCAGATTATTGAGTTGATATGTCTTTCATTGAGATTCTTGAGTTGTTTGTTCATATATATTGTAATGACCTGGTTGGTCATTTTTGAAAACTTATTGTTTTTCCCCATATTGACCCTCGAGTTGTTTCTTGATTGAGTTTTGGAAATTGATTCCAAACTTTGAGTTTGAAAGGCTTAAGTTTCTTAAAAGTGGTTTTCAGAGTCTTTTGAAATTTCGAGTGTCGGAATGAGATTCTATTGATTCCATTAGTTCCAAAATGCAGAAATTGGTATATAAGAGTTGTTGGTTTTAGATTTGGAGTCGTTTTGAGGATTTGAGGTCCTGAGTTGTGAAACTGTAGAAATTTAGCCTTTGATTGACTTTAGTCAATATTCGGGGTTCGGATGTTCGGATCGGAATTCTGAGGGTTTCGTTGGTTTCAGAAGATGATTTTAGGCCTAGGTGAGGTCTTGATTAATTTTGTGAGGTCCCGATCTTGTCTTAGCCTTTTTAGGCGTTGAGTTAGTTCCTTATGGTTTACATGGATGTCGGGTAAAGGAGACCTCAGATTTGTGTTTTGACGATTCCATTGAGTCCGAAACATTGAGTATAATTGATTTGCATATGTGGTTTGTGTGCAGGGTTTCGAACAAATTCCGAGGGTCCTTTTGATGTTTGGGTCTTCGTTGATTTTCTGGTACTGGTACATGACTATTTTGGTCATCGCGATCGTGAGGCTCCCTCATCGCAATTGCATAGCATTGTTCTGAGGTGCATCGCAATCGTGTGGGTCTTTCCGCGATTGTGATGGTTAATTTTAATGAGTTGATTATTTTATTTATTTTAGCATTTGAGTAATGACCCAAAGTACCCCCTAGCCGTGACATGGCGTACAAGACCCCGAAAGACCTCATACAAGCCACTTAGCATACATAGACAAAATAATAGAATCAACGAGTACAAAAGTAAGTTTCATAATATAAGAGTTTGATAAATGTAGCGAAAAACTAAACATAGTCTCAAAGCCATCTAAACTCATAGAATGAAAAGTTGGGACGTAACCCATACAAAGTTCAACAATAAATACATAAGAGATACAGTGGCTAAATCCTCGAATGTATGAGGACTCACCAAGTCTTCAAGCCTCTAGATACTCACTAGCCACGAGCGGAATGAGAAGAATCGCCAAGTTCTACATTATGAGACAATGTAGGAAAAAGTATGCGTTAGTACATGGAATGTACCAAGTATGAGGGGAATGCAATAAGACATTGAATCATGCTAAAAGGGAAATTTTCATAACATGCAATGACTAAGTTAAAACATGATATAAAAAGGGTTGAAAGGCATAATTCATAAACCAAGGTCAATGCAAGCTAAACATCTTTAAAACTTGTGAAGTACTTCGAAAGTCATTTTAGTTCATTATTGTGGGAAACTACCTTTAAGCGACATTTAAAGACCATGTGAGCTATCAACATGGAATCCGACTTACTCCCTACATCAGAAGGGCCATCCTACTTGCCTAGGCAGGAACCTAAACTTATAGCTTACGTGGATCCACTAGCTAAGGTCTACTTAAAGACAATCATCCTATGGTGGCACATAGGTTAGGGATAAGGAGATTGCTACTAGAAACCCGGCCTCTACAACGGGAGAGCTTCCATCTCAATATCCTCGCAGTTCTAAGTAAATATCCCACGAAATTAGTTATCTTGTTATCCATGGAAAGGTACAACTAGAGTTACCAATCCAAGCTAAAATCATGTTCATAGACGTTTCATCTTCCATGGACTTAGTTCAAGCTTACGTCATTAGAATAGCTCCTTAGACCATGCGTGAGAAAACCTTTCACCATCCATGATCTTTTCATAATAGCTTTTAAGGCCCATAGTCATTCACTTCATTCTAGAAATGCAATACTACTAGTGGAAATAGTTTTAAAAGCATGGTCTATAATCATTGATGGTATAACTGGCTACCGTACTAATCAAGACCTAATTTTGGAAAATAGCCCAAAAAGCATTGATGACAAATCTAGATGTCATTCATGTCATGTGGCCAAGCTTCATAGAACATATAAAAACTTTCATCCGTGAGCATACTTGAGTCATAAACATTGCTTCCATAAAAACATGCATGATTTCATAAAACTCATCTTTTCATAGTTTAAACACAACAATAAATCAAACTCTAGAAATTTAGGGATTTCACATGGGTTCATGGGAATTCATATTAAAACATGCAATTCAAACCAATTTCATACTCAGAAAATCATAAACAAAGCAATTTGATCATAATTGAAAGAACCCACATGATAGAAGAAAATCTAGTTTTTAATTGAACAATTCTTACTTAGAAAATTAGGGTTAATAGTCAAATTCATAGATCAATACATGAGTTCACATGGAATTAGTTGAAAAACATGTAATTGAGTCTAAATCTTCAAAACAAGATCATAAGTACATAATTGAATCCATACAAATAGAACCCATGAAGAATGAAATCAAAACCTTGTTCAATTTAGGGAAATTGAATTGGAGAATTGAAGAAAACCTTGGGGGCTCAATGGGTGAATGGAACCCATTGATGAACTCCCTACATACCTCAATTAAAGCCTTAAACAATGATGAAGAATGGAGACTTGAACTTGAAGAACCCTAGCTTGACTTCTTCTTCTTCTTCTTGATTCTAGAGAAATAAATATTTAGGAGAGGAGAGTTTGGGGAATGATTTTGAAAAGGTAGATTTTAGGATTATAAGACTTATATAGGGCTTAGGATTAGGGGTTAACCGACCTAACTAAGTAAATATGTAATTGGGTGAAATGAACAAAAGATCCCTTAAAGAAAATCAACCAATTAACGACCCCACCTACTACATGACCTACGGTTGGTAGGTCAACCTATTGACCGTAGGTGACCAACTTTAGGTCACACTGCCAAGCCCCCAAAATTTATAAAAAAAAATTCCTCCAAAAATAGTGGCACCTACGAAACTTGTCCTACGGTTGGTAGGTCCAACAACCAACCGTTGGTGCCAACTGTAGGTCACACTTCCATCTTTCTAATATTGAAATTTTTGTTCTTTTTGAATCCGGGGTGTTACAATTTGAGACCTGGAAAGAATGATTCAATTTTAATCACGTGGGTCTTGTCGTGATCGTGATGAGAATTTGAGACCTAGACAGAACGTTTTTCCTAAAATTGGGGTTTCAACCCTATTTCACCATTTTTGAGTTTTAGGAGCTTTGGGGTGGCGATTTGGACCAGATTTTTTAGAAAAAGATTTTGGATAACGATTCTTAACTCTAAATCTTCAATTACCCATTACAATATTGGAGTTTATGTGTTCAAATCAAGATTTGAATTGATAAATTGAGGGTTTGGAATGAACTTGAGTTATAATCTAAAATGATGATTTTGAAGTGATTTTTAATCCTTTTTCGAATTGGTTTTCTCTAATGACCGTGGTACCCGCGCCAATCATAAATAATTCATACCTAGCGTGGTATCCGTGCCAACCATTAGTATCCCAACCAACAATCACAAACAACATGCACCATCATAATCACAACGAATAATCACACTTGAAACCACAAGTAAATAAATAGGTTCATTGTATGAAATTATCAATATGGTGTCATTTCACATTAGCCTTTACATTCCCTTCACATGCATTGCATAATACTACAAAGAAGTAAACATGCATACATACATACATTGGAAAACACATAACCATCACCTACCCGAAAGATTCCTTCCTGAATATTTTTGAAGCATAATCCAATCACCCACAATTTTCCCTTGATTACCACAAGTCCTAGAAATGGCTATAACCCAGAAATTTCATAACACTTGACCTTAAAATTACCATCAAACCAACCCTAACAAGAAAACTCAAAGCTAACAATCAAGAACTAGAGAACCCAACTCTTAGTCATTATCTTTCCTCGCCTTAACAGCAATAAACAACAGCCTTCAACCATTCAACTCCATGCCCGAATACGTACGAATGAAATCTCTCATCCATCTAAAAGAATACAATGGGCTAGAATACAGGTCTAACTATTCAGTTAAAAAAACCTAGTTTACCTGGGTTCCAAACAATTGCTGATGAACCTTGACTATGAGCTTCCAACTCTGTGAGAGCAAACCGTGACGAACAAGGTCCGGAATTTCTTCGATTTTCATCTTCTTTGCGCTGAAATATCTCCCCTCCATTTCTCCCATTCCCAAGATGCCTTCAAAGGGTTTTGGAGCAGCCCTTGTCTATTTTCTCTCTTGAAAAGTGAGAGGAAATATAAAAGACGTAGTATAACGAGGGTCAGATTTCCCGTCAGCCTATTATAGCAACCATGCAGGCACTATAGCGGTGCCGCCATAGTTGAAGGCTTCCCGCTATGGCAGACTGGCGTCAATGCAGCCGATATGAAATTCACCAATTTAATATGTGCTCAAATTTTAAAATTTGGCACCGTATTTTCAGAATTTTTAAGATTCCGCATGAGATGTCTTTGAGTAACGACGGAACAGGTCATTACATTTTCCTAGGTTTTTCTTTTTACAATTTATACTCGTTTTATGGTCTGAACAAACAAAGAAAGAAGTACTTTGCTTTTGTTACTGAATTTGGAGAGAAATTATACTTTGATTCTTGACTTTTGACTTTGAGTTTTAATTCAAGATTTCGTATTTCTAGTATTCATCTTGTAAGTGTATGATTATGCTTAATTTATTTAACATTGGTTGTTATAGAGCTGTCAATAAGGGCTGGCCCATTCCATCTGGGCTAACCCATACATGCTTTAAAATTTTACGGGTCAGGCCCACTTTTTTGTGAGCTTGAAAACGGCTAGCCCAACCCGCAAATACGTGAGCTACATATTGTGCCGGGTCAGCCCATTTTTTTAAAAGTATATTTTTTATAATTTTTTAAATCAAATTATAATTTAAAAATATTATCATAAATATCGGCAAGACAATATTACATTGTGTTAGTGTTACTACTTGTTAATCAAATCGACAAATAAAATTATCTTTATAATATTTATTAAGTTTGATTTCAAGTAAAAGTATAGGTAAATAGAAATATTAATCTAATTGTTTCCAATGATCAAAATAAAACACAAAAAATATGATAATATTCCATAGGCTACGGCCTACGTAGTGATTCCCTGGATATTTTAGGGAATTTTTATTTTATGTAGTATATATTTTATAGACATAATTTGTATTTAAAATTTTAATATTTTAAACTTTTTTAGATTTTAAATTTGAACTCTTGTAATTTTTAATACTCTATTTTATTTTTATTTTTAATTGATTTTTATTTGGCCCACGGCCTGGCCCTACCCATATTTCTCAAGCCCCACAAATCAACAGACTTATTCAGGTCGGGCTAAGAAACCTTTTTCTTAAATGGGCACCAAATATCTTAGCCCAACCCTATCAAATCACAGGTTGAGCCAGATCGACCCAACGGGCCTAGCCCATATTGACGGCTCTTATTGTTATCATATAAGTATGAGTAGCTAAACCCATAATTAGGGTTGTAGTAACCATAAAAAATTAGCGAAGTAGACCTAATACCTAGTTATTCTTAGAAAGTGTGCTTGCATGTATTTTTCCCCTTCGCTTTAATTGATTTTTAATGGTTGCAAATGTTAGAATCTGCCTTATTTTTACTTGCTGGATCAAAGGGGTAAAGAATGGGAAAAAAGATTACATAACATAGATTTGAGGCTATGTAACACCCTGGATTCGAAAAGAATGAAAATTCCAACTTTTAAAAAATTGGTGACCCACGACTTGACCTGCTAGCCGTTGGTGGACCTACCAACCGTAGGTCAAGTAGGGGTGGGGGTCATAGGTGCTACTGCCTAGGGGGAGAAAAATTGAAAAAAATGTTTTGGGGTGACCTACGACCTGACCTACGGTCAGTAGGTGGACCTACCAACCATAGGTGAGAGGTTCCTGAAATGTTTTTTAGGGATCTTTCGGTCTTTTCACCCAATGACTTATGTATTTAATTAGGTCGGTTCCCTACTTTCCCTAACACTATAGAAACCTTTTTAAGCCTAAAATCTACCCTTTCCAAGTCACTTTTACAAATTCTCTCAACCCCTCCAAAATATTTTCTCTCTAGAAGTTAGAAGAAGAAGAAGAAGAGGTCAAGTTAGGATTTAAGAATCAAGCTTCCATTCCTCAAATTGCTTAACGGCTTTGAACCCCAAGGTATGATAATCTTCATCTATGGAGCCCTTTCCTCCATAGAGTCCTTAAAATTCTCTATTTTACAAGTTAGAAATCCTCCATTGAAGTTGGGGGTTTTCTTCTATGCCATGGGTTCTTTTCAATGTTGATTTAATTGATTATTTTATAAACTATGAAGCATGAATTGAGTTGAATTTCATGAATTAAGATGAATCCCCATGAACCCATGTGATTTCCCAATTTCTAAAATTAGGCTTTATTGATGGGTTGAATTGTGAAGAAGATGAATTTTATGAAGTCTATATGAACCCATGCATGATTTATGTTTCCTAAAGCTATGATTTCATGATGAATTATGAATGATTAAAAGATGGGTTTTATGAAAGTATGCATGTTCAATGATAAAAATTATGATGATTTATGAATTGCTTTGAGATTGAAGCATAATTGTTGTTGTTGTTGAGTTGTGAAAGGATTTCTCACTTATTACTCAACCCATGAATGTGAAAGGTTTTCTCACATGAAGGATTCATAACTTGTTGAAAGGTTTTCTCAACTAAAGTTGAATCAAATGTTTTAAGGAGCTATTCTAATGACGTAAGCTTGAACTTCTCCATGGAAGATTAAACGTCAATCCAAATGAGCTTTAGCTTGGATTGGTAACTCTAGTTATACCTTTCCATGGATAATAAGATGAATATGATTAAATGACAATTCCGTGGGATTTAAGCTTAGCACGGAGTGGATACCGAGATGGAAGCTCTCCCATATGTAGAGGTCATGTTTCTAGTAGCAATCTC
The DNA here is from genome assembly GCA_018342035.1 of Solanum appendiculatum. Lineage (NCBI taxonomy): Eukaryota > Viridiplantae > Streptophyta > Magnoliopsida > Solanales > Solanaceae > Solanum > Solanum appendiculatum. The sequence continues at coordinate 62,682 of JAGDQO010001900.1, read as the reverse complement.
CTTATCCCTTAACTATGTGTCACCATAGGATGATGGTCTAAGATAGACATTAGCTAGTGGATCCACGTAAGCTAGAAGTTTAAGGGTCCTACCTTGGCAAGTAGAATGGCCCTATCGGTGTAGGGAGGACATTAGATTCCATGTTGGTAGCTCACATGGTCTTACATGTCGGTTAAGGCTACTTCCTACAATAATGAACTAAAGTGACTTTTAAGGTATGTCTCAAGTAAAGTAAAGATGTTTAGCTTGCATTGATCATGATTTATAACTTACGATTTCTAACCTTTTTTCATGGTTTAGCTTGATCATTGCATGTTATGAAAATGTCCCTTTGTGCATGTTTAAATGTTTTATGCATGGTTATCATACTTGGTACATTTTTGTACTAACGCATACTCTTGCCTACATTTTCTTATAAGTGTAGGATCTGGCTCATCTCCATCTTCTCGTGGCTAGTTCATGATCTTAGAGACCTTGAAGGATTTGGTGAGTCCTCATATGTTTGAGGACGTATCCACATTTACTTTCATGTCATTTACCTTCTTTTAAAAACTTGTATGGGTTACATCCCAATGTTCTTTCATTTCCTATACTAGATGGCTTTTGAAACTATATGTAGACTTCTGCTATTTCCTTAAACTCTTTTGATGATGAATTTTCTTTTGTATTCTTAAATTGCTATTATCTTGTATGATGCATGCTAAGTGGCTTGTATGAGGCCTTTTGGGGTCTTGTACGCCATGTCACGTCTAGGGGGTACCTTGGGTCGTGACAGGCTATGAACCCTCATCTAATAGCTTGACCTTGTCCGAAAATAGCTTATTCGAGATCAAATATAAGGATTAGTAATGCAAACATCCGCAGATGGACCAAGTTGTGTGGTGACATTCATCTATTTAGGGGGACCAACCATTTAGATGAAATTAACTTACCAATCTTACATGCTACACATTATAAAAGGTTACTAATATCTGATCTTACTAAATTATGACTTCATGGGGATCACAATATACTAGTCTCGCCTTTCATTTGATTCAAAACACGCTTACTAGATACTTTGTTAATTTCTATTTGTGAAGATTCTTAATGATTGCCAATTACACAACCCCCCCCCCCTTTTTCGGAATAACATGATTAAGAGTGCAAATAATAGTAATTAACCTAGGTCAAAACAATAATCCTCATGGGGTCGACCCTAACCTTGGTTAGGTTGTATATTTGAAAAACAACTACTTTATATTTCTTTTGGGAGGTATAATTTGGGTGTATCTGTATTAAAGTGTTCATCACACAATTGCCAACTTCTTTTGATTTCATATGTACTTGTCCATAAATTTGAAGCCTTGACTAGGGTCTCTAGCTAATAGTGGTATTAGCTTCTTTGGGGCTCAACCTACTGACATAAATCAATAGTCAAGCTTCACATTTCGATAAACAGTATGAAGACCTCATGTGAACAAGAATGATTTGAATCTGTAAAGGGATAGATGCTTGAAATTTTTGCATCTTTCAAGCTAGAAGATGTTTTCATTGGTCAAAATTTTATGACATCTATGAGAAATTTAGGTGTCTTAGAGCCTGTTTGACATTGCTGTTGGGAGGCCAAATTTTATTTTATTTTTTTAGAAAAAACACCTTTTTAAAAAATATGGACAAATCCTTAAAACTACATTTAAATGGAAGTAGAAGCAGTTTTTCTGCTGTTGGGAAAAAACTTAAAATTTCTGCTTCTTAATAAAAGCAGAAGCAGAAAAATATTTTTTTAAGACTAAAATATTACTTTCATATATACATATTTACCAATATATCCCTTATTAAATAATTAGCATATCTCATAAGTTTGGTTAAGTTTCATTCAAGAATTTTATTTTTTATTTTTATATAATAAATTTTATATTTTATTTTACGTTTATATATTATTATTTTATATTTTATATATTATTTTACGTATTATTTTATAGAATTAGAAATAAAGGTAAAAAATATTTTTAATTATATTTAATCATCATGTTAATATTATATTAATATTTTATTTATTTATTTATTTATCTATGTATAATATTGATTGAAAATTTGAATACGTACATTTTAATTTAATTAAAAATAAAAATTTAATCAAAATTTTTGTAATAGATATTTAAAATATTTTCTCTCTATAAAATAATCTTAATATTAAAAGTACATTAATACTTGCCTTTTTTCGTAATTTGATGTCACGACCCGATTCCTCATATCATGATGACACCTACTATAACTCAGCAGTAGGTAAGTCAACCCGTAACCCAGAATGATAAGTAATGAGTATAAAGGTAGAAATAAGCGGAACAAAACATTGAAATAACAAAGCAAGACAGAAGCGGAAGCAGCCCAACACTATATACAGGAAGATATCTCCCCGAACCTGAAAGTCATGAGTACAGGGTTGTGCTAACAAAAGAGTATAAGTCCCAAAAGTGGACCAAACAAAAAGATCCAAGGTACAAAAGACTAGTTATACAATGTACAAAAAGAGACAAGCAAGTCCAGGACTCCAAGTGTTCACCCTCGTCTCCGATCCAAAAACTATTGCTGGCATGAACGATCACCGCTGGTAATTGGTACTAGAACCTGCATCACGAAACAGATGCAGAGTGTATAATGAGTACCAAAACAAAGGTACCCAACAGGCATCATAGGACGACTAAGTAAGAAAGGTAAATACAATATGTAAAGATAGAATCTAGACACAAATAGAGGTCAAAGTGGAATTCAAAAGAAAGCACACAAGCGTACCAGAAATAAAGGCTAAGTACAGCTCAACTAAACCTAACTGGACCCCCATAAGCCTAGAATGTACACTGATGCGCAAGTTTAGGTAAAAACCTGAACGGACCCCCATAAACCCGATAGGTACACAGAATAGCTAACAACAAGAGCAAAGTAAAGTGAATCCAGAACTAAGAAACGTAATCCGGGCCTCGAGCCTAAGTAACAATATCAAACTATAGCACCCAATAATGGACCCGCCCAGCCAAATAGTAGACTCCTAGGGGCACTAGCCCAGTTATCAAGAGTAAATCCAAGGGCCGCCCAGCGAGACAATCAGTCCCAAGGGCACCAGCCCAGCCAGCAAGAGTACCCGGGGGCACCAATAAGACCATCGCCTAGCCAGATAGTGAACTCCCAGGGGCACCAACCCAGCTAGCAAGAGTAAACTCGGGGGCCTCAATAAGAACCTTGAAGCACTGCATATCATCTATCATCAATACCACCGTGGAACGACATCCAAACTCAAGAAATTGACAAAAAGGATCACAGCATGTGCCACTTCAATCCCAAATTGCCCAGTGAAGCTCGAAAACCTCTGGTACCGCAACAAGGTCACAGAAATACGGAGAGTGAATAGAAGCTCGACAAAGCTGGAACAGTTCCTAAACTAAGGCTCATTCTATCAGACTCAAGTTTGCTACTCCAGTCTACAGGGAGATAATCCGTTCAAAATGACGTCAGAGAAGAAACATGCCTAAAGGCTGCAAGAATCGCAAGTCTAAGGTAATACTAGCTTAATCCTACACTAAGGCCACACATGATCCAATATAACAATTAACAACATACAAGTCAATTCATAAGATAGAAGTAAACATATAATAATCGACTAGGATAGTACTCCACCCGAAATAGAGCCAATCAAACCTAAAATATGGTATCTAGGAAAGGAAATAAGAACAACTAGAAACCCGCCCCCAATTCACTCTAATCAGCATGAATTTACACAATTAGGCTCAATCTAAGAGAAGGAAAGTTGTAGCCTACCTTTAGGCCGACCCCGTGCGCTCTTGATATGCCCAAATTACACCTCCCCAAAGAGGTATAAGCGGTCGTTGTCAAATAAAGAACCTAACAACGGTTAGGGTCGATCCCACGAGGAATATGGTTTAGACTTAATCCAATCTATTGTTATTTGTACGTTTAGCAAAATTATCTCAGTAAAAAGGGGGGATTTGTAAATAAAAATAATAATTGATGTATGAGTAGTAACCAGTAAACAAGTAACAAGATTTGCAATTTGTAATATCAATATGAGAACGAAACTAGGGCACTTGTGTCCCCCACAAACTCTTAACTCAGTAATCCAAATAATAGTAACTCTTTCCTAGTATTTAACATGTATAGTCGATAAGTTAGGTATCCATAAGTGATTGGTCCTCCAACAAGGGAATTTCACCACGTAATTTGGTCCGTTTATGGTTGTTTCTTTACAAACCCTTACCTTTGACCCTGATTAGCCCTCTGCGTATGTGGTTCAGACTATTAGATAGCGGACTCATCAACGCTAAATCTCCGTTGTTTAATCTCTTTTTCATTCATTAATTCCTTGGTCCGGCAAGTAGGAATGAGGCAAGTTCTAACGTTGCGTACCGTTAAAAAGCATTCAAAATGAAGAGATTAACAATTACATGCATAAACACTTATCAAGAATTACAACATTATTAGTGTTACTTTCGTTAATTATTCATGGTTCCCACAATCCTAGTTGTGGATTTAGTTACTCATCCTTTAAGTTTCACAATTCATGTTAGGATTTGAATAATAAATCATGAACTTACAATGATAATAGATGAATTCCACAATCTCGAATTGAAAAGCAAAGGCAAACTTTATAATCTCAACTTCAAGAATTAATTGCTACAAAGGTTCGCAAAATAATTCCCAAAGCCAAAGTAAAATATTCAAAAAAATGTCTAACCACCAAAAACGAAAATTACAACTGTTATTTATAGAAAATAAAACCTAAACTAAGTAGGAAAAAGAAAACTAAGGAAATCCGATTTGGGTAGTGTCATCTACGGTTGGTGATCTACGGCTCGTAGTCAGACCTACGGCTTGTAGATCCCTCCCGTCATTCAGCAGTTAGTACGAAACATGAAGGTCACTTCCTACGGGCATGATCTACGGCTTGTATATCTTAGCACGACCCTTCTGCTCCTCCGTCAATCAGTTACTGGAGCTGACCCTCTCTGAATGTTTCTGAGGTTCTTTTTCTACGATTCGTAGCAGGATCTACGGTTCGTCATTCGCAACCGTCGTTCCATACTTAGCTCAAAATCTTCAAGCTCCTGAACCACGACTCCAACTTACGGCTCGTCGATAGAATGACGACTTATAGTTCAACTCGTACATCATCAAAAATTCATTACTGCAAAACTTCAATCACCACTAGCCCCAAAAACCTATTTCTGCAAAATTTCCCACAAATACCATCACATCTACTAACTAAATGCTTAAGAAGTATGCAAAACTCTAAGTTTAATGCATCAAAATTACCGTAATTTCACGGTACATCAACACCCTCAACTCAAAATCATTGCTTGTCCCCAAGCAACACAACAAACTCTAAACGACACTTCTGCAAAAGCAACCCATAACTCAAGCAATCACACAACACTTTCTCAATTATCACCCTTCTTACTTATTTTCAACACAGTGCCATTTTTACAAACTCAACAAGATAACTCATGTGGATCAATATATGACATATATATACCAATAGACACATTCACATACACATACAACACTTGCCAAGATACTGATTCTCCAACAATGAAACTTGTGCCCTTACCACAACGAAATCCCTTTTCACACAGTATATGTAATATTTGTAGCTTAGGGAATCACTATACTCTCGCACTCAGAAATGAATTCAGGACAGTTTATACACAATACCATAGGCTTGCCCCTATTTTTTATGCTTTGACTCTCCAAACTAGTTACTTAGGATCACTAAAGGACTTTATTAGCTTGTAACGTAAGCTTAGGGTCGAGTGTGGTATATTTGGATATTTAAGTGACTTTTCTACCCACCTTGACATTACATTGGCTAGTTTACCTCTTTTACAACCACTTTTTACGTCATCATGCTTTATGCTCTGCTCCTTATGATTTCTTTAAGCTTGAGTGTAAATTTGACTTTGAACAATCTTATTTGATTTATCTTTTCTTCATCTTTTTGTTTAATCACACCATTCTCATCATTTTTTCTTTCTTTTCTCTACACATGACTCTTTTCATACCTTGCTTTCTTGTTTTTCCTTCATAATAGCTACCCTCAACTTAAATACTTAGTATGAATTGAGGTGCACAATGTCCTAGAGAGGACCAGGGCCAGAATTTAGGTACACTTTGTAGTAGCCACCCTCAACTTAGGCTGTTAGCCTAAGTCGAGGTGCACAATGTCCAAGGAGGGACCAGGGCCAAAAGAAGTTGAACAATATTTTCAGGGAAGGTGAATTGGGTGTATAGAAAGAATAGTATTCTTTAGGCTCAAATATTTGGATCGAAGGGAGCACTTTATCCTTTTGGTAGGTTGTTTTTAGGCTTAATTGGACTCGTTCTCAACAATGGCCTATGATCACTTCCTAAGTTCCAATTTAAATTATCTTAGCAAGACCAATGGGGCAAGTTCTACATTGGCACTTACCATCTGACTGTCAAAACAATCTCACATCACACATGGAACCTTGTTTCATAATTGAATCATCAATGCATCTAATTCATGTTATAGCTTAAGTCATGGTGTCTTATCGGTTCCTATCATGTCATACACAAATCCTAGACATTCAACTTATCAAATTCACACTCATAGAACAAATCAAAATTTGGAGGGATGTCAATTTTTATGCTCTATTGCCATCATGCTTTTACTTCAAGGTTACTTATACACATTTACTATCCTAAACATGCCGATTCAACAAAAATTAAACAGTTCCTTGGGGAAAAAGAATACAGGCAAGAAAACCCTAGGGAAGGATTGTGAGTTAAGTTACTCAGACTTCACGTCAACTCTCAATCCATTCATCCCACCCCCACATAAAAAAGGTAGTGCAATGTCCTCAATGCACAAGTAAAAAAACATTGGGTGAGAAACCTATGGTGCATGAGCGTCGAAGACCAATCAAGGAGTGGGTGGGTCCAGTTGCTCGGAACCCGTTGGATCATCATGCAGGACACCCTTAGTAACGCACTCAGTAATCGTGTGGGGTGCACCATCAATAGTGTGCCCCGAACTAGAAGCTCCCTCAGCCAATGCACGCATCTACTCCTGTCGGAGCTACTCCTCTTGCATGGACTGGCGCTGGGCAGCCTCTACTACCTGTCTCTCCCTCTTGCGGGCTCGCCGCGCCTCCTCTGGGTCTATAGCAACGTCCTCACCAGTTCGAATGTGCTTTCCTACTGCATGGAAGGAATGCTGCTCAACACCAAACAGTGCGTTAAGCACTATATTATCAGCATCAACCTCCGGGGCGGGCGCTGGAGCAGCAGTGTCAATGGTAGACAAAGTAGTAAGATCAGTACGGAGACTAGCTAACTCTGTCTAAAAAGAAGAAATATATGTCGTAGGCCCAGGCTGGGACCTCCCCATCATCCAGCTCTCAAAAGCATCGATGCGCCGGTGTACTGCCTTTATTTTAACTTCCACCATCCGCTCCATCCGTGCCTCAGACTCCTCCACCAATTTATGCATCCAAGGCCATATATGTTGTAATAGAGCTGCCATTTGAGCCTCTAACCTGCTGACTCTAGCAATCGAAAGCAAGGCCGACCTTGTAGGAGTGGGAGCACACGGTGTGCTCGCGGTAGAACTTGAAGTTGTGGATGGGGGAATAGACCCCTGGGGCTCCATAGTAGGAGCCAGAATAGTGTATGCATCAACCTACTCGGAGGCTAATGCCTCACCCATATGCGGTAAATTAATCTGAATACCCCTGCATGGTGCTGCGGGGTTGGTGTCATCTCTGATAAGACCAATATTCACGGTCGTAGTCACCTCAATATAGGAATCTACAAAATAAACTGGCACAGTCGCCTCATGACATAGCCTAAAGATAAGACATGGGAATGGCAAAGTAGTCGTCTTGTAGAAAGCCCGCTCATGGATCTCCAAAATAATCACCCGGGCAAAGTCAATCTTGTGCCCCGCCATCAAGCATGCGACCGTGACCGCTCTATCCCATGTCAATTGGTTATCTGCCATCGTAGGGGACAACCTGGTGTGGACTATAGACCACCAAAACTTTGCCGCAAAGTTCAACGTGGCCTTCGTTATTGAAAGGGTCATATCTCTGACCCACTCTGAATTGACCCCCAGGTCAGCAATGTATCTGGCCACCCATCGAAGTAGAGACTCCCTCTGCTCCATGTTTCGCATTGCCGCTCTTTTACGGACAATCTGCATCCTGTAGTCAAACTCAACCGTATTAATCGGCTGAGTATGAGACGGGCCATAAATAAAACGGTGAAGGGTGGCATCAGATATGTCCACGAGAATATCCTGTACACAAGTAGAGAGGAGCGGAGGCTGCCCCAAAGCCTTTTCCCTCCGGGACAAGTTCATCTGAACCGTGGTTGCATACGATACGTAGAACTCACGCACCATGATAGGGTTGTACCTATTCAGCTTCTCAGCCATCCAACCACATCTGTTTCGATTGAATAGCTCAAGGATATGTGGAATGGTGTGGAGGCTTCCTATAAGGACTCACTACTCTTCCTCAATCTGTCAGGTGTGTTTATGTTGTGCATTCTGGCGGATGGCTTCATTATAAATTTGGAAAATGCAGAAGTAGAGTCAGAGGCAGACTCCGACTCCGAGTCAGAGCTGGGCTCAGACTAAACTGCAGGTTGGGGGTAGCTCTACGCTGAGACTCTTTCTCTCCCCTACTTGAACTCTGTACTTCCTCCTCAGACTGGGAAGCACCCACATTATCGGAGGTTGAACCCTCCGTTTCTGAGGTTAAGGCCAACTACCTGGTGTGTTGACGGGTCGCACAGGGTGACTTCGATGAGCCATCCCTCATAGGAGAGTCATACTCTGACCCACTGCGCTCCTCCTCGGAAGACTCAACTATACGCCTCTGTTGGGTTGAAGGTGCGGTAGATGTACTCCTATGCTGGTACTGTTGAGTGACCTTATGAGGCATGGTACATGTAAAACCATGTTAGTACCATAACGTGAAAAGAAAAGGAAAAAAAAGTTGAGACTGCTACTGTTTTTGGTACCTACAGTCAATACTTACGGGCCGTAGAAGAATCTACGGACTGTAGGTTCTAACCGTAGATGAGGAAGTAATATTCAAATTTCTGATGTTTAAACAACGGTTTGCCAGGACAGTCTATCAAAGGACCTACGGTCCGTACATCAAACCGTCAAAAATTACTTAAGCTCAAGGTGTGTGCTTCAAACTGACGGGGCCTAAATCACGGTTCGTAGGTCATCCTACGAGCCATAGATCAAGTCGTAGACTTGACCTTCAGCTCTATTTGACCCCATATGCACTGAACATCAACAATTCAACATTAAAACATCTAAATAACTTCTAGAGCATGCAACTCAACATATTTGAATGTTATTCCGTCGTTCCTAAGGTTTCAATTACGCAAATAAGTTCGTGATCACAAATCTATATCGAAACCCAAAGTCCGGAACACAACTAGAAGCAGTACACACCTATTTCACATCAAATGTAACAACACCCACAACATCCTCATCCCACAAGTAGTTTTAAAGTCATTACCATCCAAGTCACATACAAACACTACCCGAGGTCAAGTATCAACTATCAATTTCACTACAAAAGCAATTTCAAGTAAGAAAAATTAGCACCTTTTATGGAGTATGAAGTTTGAAGTTGTGTGAGTGTGGCGTGCACCCTAAGCAACTACTCGTAAGACTCCAAACCCGTAACTTTATAATTTAGAGGGAATTAACACTTGAGGGGAAAGAACTCAGAGAAGGGGGAGTGTGAAAAAATTCAAGGGAGAACAAGAATATATAGGTGTGAGGAAGAATGAAAGGGTGCTTTCGGGGGTGTGGTGGGTTGAATTAACTGAATTTGGGAAGGGGGAATGTTTCTAACGGTTAGGGAAAAGAGGGAAATGGGGGATGACTTGAAAATGAGGGGTTTTATTAATTTATTTCGTAGATCGGGGCGAATTTAAAGACTCTGTCTGAGTCGATGGTTTCCCATCTACGATTCGTACATGGTTGTACGGGCCGTAGGTGCAGTCCATCATTACCCCTAGTACTTGATGAAATTTCGAAACATACCTGGGGTCTACGGTTGCAGACTACGGACCGTCAATTGATGTATGGTTCATGTTGTGCAACCGTAGACTTAAAGTTGCGGCTGCTTTTGGCCATCAAGGTCTACGGATGCCATTTACGGTTCGTCGAGTGAATGACGATCCGTAGATGGGACCCGTAGACCCTCATGCACTAAAATAATTTCCAGATTTGTATCACTTCCCTGCACATGTAGTAAGCAGTAAGGCTTCGTTTCAGTTTTTTATTGACTCTTTATGGACACGAACCATATACTACTCTAATCCAACCAATACTAAGACTCAATAAAACCTAAAACTCAAGAAAAAGTCTAAAAGTTCATAAAAATCACTCAAAACTCCTAAGTTGGCTAGATTTTACAGCTTGGATTGCCTCCCAAGTAGCGCTTGATTTAACGTCGCGACACGACGCAGACCTCTTGACTACTCAGACTTCATCAAGACTCCATTGCTCAATCAACTCGTTGACCTCCTCCATGTGGCCCATATAGAGTTTTATCCTCTAGCCATTAACTTTGAACCTCATTCCTTCTTTGTTCTCGAGTTCAACAACTCCATGTGAGAATACTTGGATGACTCGGAATGGTCCTGTCCATTTTGACTTGAGTTTGTCCGAAAACAATTGCAGCCTTGAGTTGAATAGAAGTACCATATCACCAGGAGCAAAGTTACGCTTCTCGATCTTTAGATCGTGGTAGTTCTTCATCGTCTCTTTATACAAGGCTGAGCTTTCGTATGCCTTTAAGCGAAACTCATCCATCTCGTTCAATTCATTTAACCTTTGGCTTGAGGCAGCACCACAATCTAGATTCGACTTCTTGAGTGCCCACATTGCCTTGTGTTCTAGCTCTACAAGTAAATGACATGACTTCCCAAAAACAAGTTGGTAAGGAGACATACCTATGGGAGTCTTGAGTACAGTGGGATAAGCCCATAGAGCATCATCGAGCTTTCTCGACCAATCAGTTCTGTTTGCATTCACAGTCTTTGCAAGGATTTGCTTGATTTCTCTATTGGATACTTCGATTTTCCTGCTAGACTGGATGGTAAGGAGTTGCTACACTATGAAGAACACCATACTTCTCAAGAAAAGCCTTAAACAGCTTGTTATAAAAGTGGGAACCTTCATCGCTAATAATCTCCCTTGGTGTGCCAAACCTTGAGAAAATATTCTTTTTCAGAAATGCAGTGACACTTTTACCTTCGTTGTTGGAAAGTACAACAGCTTCCACCCATTTGGAAACATAGTCAACCGCTACAAGAATGTACTTCATCCCATTTGAACTTACAAACAGACCCATAAAATCAAGGCCCCAAACATCAAAGAGTTCAATCACTAAAATCGGGTTCATTGGGAGTTCTTGCTTCCTCAAAATACCTCCTTCTCTTTGACATCGATCATAGGATTTGGCAAAATTATGAGCATCTTGGTGAATGGTAGGCCAATAGCATCCACATTGTAAGATTTTATGGGATTTCTGGATACCACTATGATGACCACCAACTGGAGACGCATGGCAAGCTTCCATTATACTCATTATCTCCACCTCGGGCACACAGCGATGAATAATCCCATCAACACATATACGAAACAAGTAAGGCTCTTCCTAGAAAAACTTCTTCACATCAGACATGAATTTCCTTCTTTGGTGGAATTATAAAGCCGAAGGCACCACATCGCTTGCCAAATAATTGGTGAAATCTTCAAACCAAGGAATAAGATCAAAAGAAGCAGCCAAAACCTATTCGTCTGGGAATGTATCATTGATCTCGACTCCATCCTCTAGCTTCAACATCAGTTCTTCCTCTAGTCTGGACAAGTGATCAGCCACTTGATTTTCTGTCCCCTTTCTATCTCTCACCTCGAAGTCAAATTCTTGCAACAGTAGTACCCATCGAATCAGTCTCGGTTTTGCATCCTTCTTTTTCATGAGATACCTCAATGCAGAATAGTCAGTGTGCATAATTACTTTAGTGCCCAGCAAATAGGATTGAAACTTCTCAAAAGTGAAAACTACCGCAAGCAATTCTTGTTCAGTGACCATGTAATTCTTTTGCGCAATATTCAAGGCTTTGCTCGCATAGTGTATTAGATGAAGAATCTTCTTGCACCTTTGTCCTAATACTACACTAAGTGCCACCCCACTTGCATCACACATAACTTCGAACGGTTGTCCCCAATCTGGTGTAATAATGATGGGTACAGACGATAACTTCTCTTTCAGTATCTCAAATGCTTTAAGACAAGCATCATCAAATTCGAACTTCGTTTCCTTTTCGAGAAGCTTGCACAACGGATGTGTAATTTTTGAGAAGTCTTTAATAAATTCCTATAGGACCATGCATGCCCTAGAAAACTTCTAATACCTTTAACAGAGTTGGGTGGGGGCAATTTTTCAATTACCTCAACTTTAGCTCTATCAACTTTGATGCCTTTTTATGAGATTTTATGGCCCAGCACTATACCTTATTTTACCATGAAGTAACATTTTTCCCAATTTAGCACAAGATTGCATTCTTCACATCGATTCAGCACTTCACCTAAATGTGCCAAACAATCATCAAAAGAGTTACCAACTACAAAAAAATCATCCATAAATACCTCGATGGTGTCTTCCACCATGTCCAAAAATATAGACATCATGCAATGCTGAAAAGTCGTCGGTACATTGCACAACCCAAATGGCATTCTTTTGAAAACTAATGTCCCATAGGGACAAGTAAAAGTGGTCTTTTCTTGATCTTTCGGGGCTATGGAGATCTGATTGTAGCCCAAATAACCATCTAAGAAACAATACCAACCCTTTCCAGCAAGACGATCTAACATTTGGTCCATGAACGGCATCAGAAAGTGATCATTTTCGGTCCAAGCATTTAACTTGCGATAGTCCATATAGACCCTCCATCCAATGACAGGCCACATTGGAATGAGCTCATTCTTCATGTTGGGAACCACAGTGATTCCATCCTTCCTTGGCACACGTTGAACCGGGCACACCTAGTTACTATCAGCAATTGGGTACACCACTCCAGCATCTAACCACTTTATGATTTCTTTCTTCACCACCTCTTGAATTGGTGGATTCAATATTCTCTGGTGCTCAATTCTTGGTTTGCAGTCTGGTATGAGTTGGATTTTGTGCGAACATATTCCTAGTGGAATACCAATAATATCAGCAATCGTCCATCCAATCACCTTTTTGTACCGCTTCAATACTGATATCAAAGCTTCTACTTAACTTTCATTCAAATCAGCAGCTATAATGACAGGCAAGGTATTATTTTGTCCCAAGAACACATACCGCAAGTGAGATGGAAGAGCTTTTAGTTATAATTTTGGAGGTTCATCTATAGATGGTTTTGCAGGCGGAGTGTCTCGATTTTTCAAATCCAAGTTCAGTTTCCAAGGTGGACGACGAGGGAAACCACCATCATCAAATGCAGCAACTAGTTCATCATATTCTGCAATACCATCGCCACCAAAGTTCATGACCACATCCGCTAATGCTTCAACGCCTAGCCTTTCCTCAATGGGCACCTCCGGTTGTTGTTCATCAGCATAGTTTACCACAGATATTACCTTGATGTCACTTTGATGCTTAATTGATTTGTAGATGTTAAATGCCACCTCTTCATTGTTCAACCAAAACTTCATCTGCCCTTTCTCTATATCTACTAGTGCGGGCCCCATGGCAAGGAATGGTCTCCCCAATATTATAGGCACTTCAAAATCAACCTCGCAGTCTAGTATCACAAAGTCCACCGGAAAGATGAATGCTTCCATTATGACCAACACATCTTGGAGCACCCCTATTGGCTTTTTCACAGTCTGGGTAGCCATAAGTAGCCTCATAGCAGTCGGTTTGGGGGCTCCCAAGCCCAATCTCTTGAACACAGACAGCGGCATCAAGTTAATTGTAGCACCTAAATCATATAATGCCTTCGTAAAGTGCATCATGCCAATGCTCCGGGATCTTCCTTCTTTTGCACTAATGACAGAGTAGCAATGGCGCTACAATGTTGCAGCTTATCATCATCTTCGAAACTGACAGCTCTTTTCTTGGTCACCAGATCCTTCATGAACTTTGCATAACCGAGCATCTGTTCTAATGCTTCAATCAAAGGAACATTTATAGACAACTGTTTTAACATAGAAAGAAACTTCATATACTTCCCTTCTTCATTCTTCTTTACCAATCTTTGTGGAAAGGGAGGTGGAGGTCGTGGCATAGGAATGACCTTTTGCGTGATTTCAGCCTCCTTCTCATTTTGATCTTTAGGCAGTTCTGCTACCTCAACTTTATCGTCATTAGGTTCCTTCACTTTTCAACTCCAGTCAGCATAGGAGGGTCAATAGTCTGCTTTCCACCTCTAGTAGTAACTGTCACGCAATGCCCATCATTTTTTGGATTTTGAACCGTATTGCTGGGAAGTGTTCCTTGTTGGCGTGGATTCACATTCGAAGATAGTTGGCTCAATTGTTGCTCAAACTATCTAATTGACACTGCATGTGACTTTACTTTTTGGCCAATGCCGAATAAGTAGTTCCAAATCTCCTTCACATTTTCATCCGTAGAGTCAAACATCTCCATCATCTTGTTCTCATATCTTCGATGCAAGTAAAACTTGATCCTCCATCTCGATTTCCAAGTGGGATGTACGGGCCACTTCTATCATTCCTGTTGTTGAACCCGTTTCTATTGTAGTTATTATCTCGGTTGTAATTCTCATCACGAGCATACTGACCTTCCTGATTGTAGTTGCTATAGTTTTGACCTTGATTTCCTTGACCGTGACTCCAATTATCGTGATTGGATCCTTGGGTGTTAGTTCGAAAACCCCCCGATTACTCATTCACAAGATTCACATCTTCCTCATAAGTATACCAATCAGTTGGTGGAGCATTGTGTTGATATTGGACTGCATTGAATTTTTCCGCATTGCCACTCACATGCTTTAGCAACAAGCCTAGCTCTGTTCTCAATTTCGCAACCTCTTCAAGAATATCATCATTGGATTGATCTGGTGTAGCTTGTATCGAGAAAGTGCTCTTTGAAGTAGCCGAGGTTCTAGTGCTCCATGCTTTGTTGTTCTTGGAGATCTTTTCAAGTTTATCTGCAATTTCTTGGAATGTGTTTGCTCCATAAGATCATCCCGCTATAGTATCTAGCACAGCCCTGCCATTGTCATCAATCCCTCTATAGAAATACTCTTTGAGTGATTCATTATCAATGCGGTGGTTTGGCACACTCCTCGTGAAACCTGTAAACCAATCCCAAGAATCACTGACAGACTCCCCATGTAAAGTCACAAAGGTATTAGGTTTATCTTTAAGTTTTAACTTCTTAGATAGTGGGAAGTATTTTTTGAGGAACACTCGATGTAGCTCATTATAGGTGGTAATAGAGTTGTATGGTAGCTCAGACAACCATACTGTAGCATCACCTTTCAAAGATAATGGGAACACATGCAAACCTATTGCATCTATATCTAAATTCGGTCGCCCCACATTGCTCTTACATATGCTAATACTTTGCTCAGATGATCATATGGGTCTTCCAATTGCAACCTAACAAATAGTCCTCGAGATGTCAACATCTACATAAGACTGCTAGTAACTATGAACGTATGTCCGGCCGGTAGTGGATGAACGACTATTGCACCAGTTGATCCTACAACATTATGGCCAACCTCATAGTTGAGGTGAACATTAGGTGCAGGTTGATTCTGCACTCGAACCTCTTGAAGGTTTCCAGGTGCATCCACCACTATCGAAAGTTGGACTCCATGTACCTCTTGACAATCCTCTCCATTTGGATCATCTTCTTGTCTAAATTGTTGACCTATTCCAGCAATTCTTCACAGAGTCCTTCTTAATTTTGGGTCGTAAGGAGTCAGGGTAATGCCTTGACTTCATGTATTTGGCTAAAGTGCAATAACGAAATTAATCTAATCTAAAAAGCCTTATTCCCTGGTAGCGGCACCAAAATTTGATACACCAAAATTACACCTCCCTAAAGAGGTATAAGCGGTCGTTGTCAAATAAAGAACCTAACAATGGTTAGGGTCGATCCCACGAGGACTATGATTTAGACTTAGTCCAATTTATTATTATTTATACGTTTAGCCAAATTATCTCAGTAAAAAGGGGGGATATGTAAATAAAAATAATAATTGATATATGAGTAGTAAACATGTAACAAGAATTGTAGTTTGTAATATCAAATATGAGAACGAAACTAGGGCGCATGTGTCCCCCACAAACTCTTAACTTAGTAATCCTAATAATAGTAACTATTTCCTAGTAATTAACATGTATAGTCGATAAGTTAGGTATCCCTAAGTGATTGGTCCTCCAAATAGGGAATTTCATCACGCAACTTGGTCCGTCTACGGGTGTTGCTTTACTAACCCTTACCTTTGACCCAGATTGGCCCTCTGCGCATGTGGTTTAGACTATTAGATAGCGGACTCATCAATGCTAAATCTCTGTTGTTTAATCTCTTTCTCATTCATTACTTCCTTGGTTCGGCAAGTAGGAATGAGGCAAGTTCTAACGTTGCACACCGTTAAAAAGCATTCAAAACGAAGAGATTAACAATTACATGCATAAACACTTATCAAGAATTACAACATTATTAGTGTTACTTTTGTTAATTACTCATGGTTCCTGCAACCCTAGTTGTGGATTTAGCTACTCATGCTTGAAGTTTCACAATTCATGTTAGGGTTTGAATAATAAATCATGAACTTACAATGATAATAGATGAACTCCACAATCTTGAATTGAAAAGCCAAGGCAAACTTTATAATCCCAACTTCAAGAATTAATTGCCACAAAGGTTCACAAAATAATTCCCAAAGCCAAAGAAAAATATTCAAAAAAATGTCTAACCACCAAAAAAGAAAATTACAACTGGTATTTATAGAAAACAAAATCTAAATTAAGTAGGAAAAGGAAAACTAAGGAAATTCGGTTTGGGCATTGTCGTCTACGGTTGGTGATCTACGGGTCGTAGTCAGACCTACGGCTCGTAGATCCCTCCCGTCATTCAGCATTAGTACAAAATTTGAAGGTCACTTCCTAAGGGCATGATCTACGGCTCGTAGATCTTAGTGTGACCCATCATGCTCCTCCGTCAATCAGTTACTGGAGCTGACCCTCTCTGAACTTTTCTACGGTTCCTTTTCTATGGTTCGTAGTAGGATCTACGATTCGTCATTCCCAATCGTCGTTCCATACTTAGCTTAAAATCTTCAAGTTTCTGAACCACGATTCCAACTTACGGTTCATCGATGGAATGACAGCTCGTAGTTCAGCTCATACATCATCAATGTAATGACCCTCCAGGTCATTTCTGTGTTCATGCCTTCTTTCTATCATTTAGAGTGTTCATGTAGCAACCCCAAGTCAATTATGACTTGCTGGCACTGACTGTTCGATTGCCTGATCGTTCGTTTGGGTTTTGTACCTGTTTTTCTATTTTGGAGCTTTTAAAACTTGAAAAGTTGATTTTGGTCATAACTTCAGGTAAACGACCTCAGATGAGAATTTTGACGATTCCATCAGCTCCGGAGTGGCCAAATTATGCTAGAAGCATGGTTTGCCCGAGTCCCGGGGTTTTCGGTGTGATTTTGGGGCCAGTTAGCTCTTTAGCCTTTGTAATTTGGTTTAAGGTTGACTTCGGTCAACATTCTTGGAAAATGCACTCGGATGAAGATTTTGACAGCGCGATTAGTTCAGAATGCCGAGTTTGGTCTAGAGCGACCTTTCGAGAATTACCGAGAGCTTTCGATCTGATTTTGAGGCTAGTGGTAGAAGTTGGCTAAAATGGCTCATTGGATGTGGGACCCACTTTTTGTCAAAACGACCTCGTATGGAAATTTTGACTGCACTATTAAGTCTGAAACGTTGAATTTGAGGGGGTAGCATATTTGGTTTGCGTGCACGGGGTTCCGAACAAATCTCGAGCACCCCGTCGGAGTTTTGGAATTGTCCAAAACTTAGCTGGTGCAGCTATCAAAACTGCATACTAATTTACTCTCCACATTCGTGGGATAGGCTCCACGTTCGCGGAGGTGTGGGAGAGTCTACTCCGTGTTCGTGGAGGTTTGTGACCCTGTGCTCCGCATTCGCAGAGGTCTGTGAGGCTGGGTGGTTCTTAGTGCTCCACGTTCGCAGAAGGCTCTTCGCATTCGCGGAGGTCTAGGTCCCTGAGCTTCGCGTTCGTGGAGGGTTCTCCGCGTTCGTGGAGGGTTCTCCGCGTTCGTGGAGGTCTATTGGGTGAGACGAGATTTTGTTCTCCGCATTCGCGGGCCTGGGGCCGCGTTCGCAGCGCATCGATTGGCTCACATCCGTGTTCGCAGAGCGTTGACCACGTTCGTGGAGAAGAGGGGCCTGGCAGTGTCTATTTAATGAGGTCGAAGTTCACTCGTTTGGGAGCTTCAAAACCTCATATCTCCCTCATCTTGCATCGGTTTTCCGCGATTTGAAGTCCCAGGCGTTCAAATTCTCGTAGGCTTTGTGGGTTTTTGGTCTATTAGTGTTGGGTGGTCCGCGAATTCCATGAATTCGAGTGGTAAGTTGATTTTTGGCCTATGTTTGTTAAGTTTTGCATTTTGTTTTTGTTGGCTGTTAGCAGTAGATCCGAGATTTGTTGGTCGGTCCATTTAGGGATTCAAGTTCAGGGAAGGATTTAGGACCTTTTCACGGAGTCAATTCCAGAAAATCCGGAGTGGGTCCCACTTTGCCCGATTTACTCCAAAATTGGTCTGTCTCCCATTTTATTGATTTTAGTGTCTAAATGACCATATTGATGCTGTGATTCTATTTTTAACAGTGTGGCAGTAGTTTGAGGCCCTTCGGAAGGGGAAATCTCAGTTGAGTGACTTGGAGCGCTTGTGATTGACTTTTTGGTAGGTTACGGCTTCCCTTCCTTCTAGATTGAGCTTGAATGTGTAATTGCTGGTTGATATTTGTGAATATGGGGTGGTTGGCTGGGGTTGTTTCCCTTATTCCCTGATTCTTTAGTTTAGAGTTGATTGTTGGGTTGTTATGAGCTAGTATCATGCTATAGGTTGGGTTATTGACTTGATTGGTTTGATCTTTGTATTGTGTGTTATCTGTTGGTGTTTATTTGATGTTGCATGAGTGGGACCGGGTTCTTTCACTCCGTGATTGGCTGATTGTTGTGATTCTGCCTTAGAATAGGTTGTTATATTGTTGACATAGTCCCATGTACCTGGTTGACTTGAGTATGTATCCGACGTCGATTCGGATGAACTAGATCCTTGTAGAGTGGTATAGCAGACTTGGGTCTGACAGTATGAGCCTTAGTATAGGCGTTTTCATGGCTTTCGGATCTTCCGATTCTTTATCCCTTATCTATGTGATTCTTGGGATGCTGCCGGAAGATGTCGCCGTTACGCCGATTGTCGGTTGAATTGTGTTAGGCTGGGAGCCTTCGGTTGATATACCTGTGAGGGCGGTGACCCGTGATGTTTAGTCTGGCATGGTATGGTTGGTATTGACTTTATTCGGTTCTGTGCTTAGGATATGTGGGGAGTGGACGTCGATCCACCATATCTGAGTTATTTGAGATCCTTTTCAGAGTCGATGTAGCCGCACACTTGTCTAGCTTGGTCAGCGCCCCCAGAGTGATTAGACGGCAGAGCACTTGGATATTGGTTATTTGTGGTCCTCTACAGAGTAAACATAGCCCACGTACTTGTCTGGCTGGGACAGAGCCCCCGGAGTACTAGATGTTTCACTCGTCTTGCTGGGATAGAGCCCCAGGAGTGTTAGATGTTTCATTCGTCTTGCTAGAACCGTGCCCCTGGAATGACAGAAGGCTCACTAGCCTGGCATGGGATGGGCCCTGGGCAGTGCCCCGGAGTGGTTGCCTAATTGGACAATTGGTGATCAGGTTAATTAGAGGAGTCGGCGTACCCCCGCCCTTTTTGCAGTACTCGACTGGCTGGGTTCGTGCCCCCGGAGTAGCTTGCTGGATTGGTGTATTGCTTTGGGAAGTCAAACTTGTGGTCGATTGAGTATTGGTCATTTCTTCGGTTTGGAGTTTTGTTCCTTGATTATGTAGTTCTAGCTATTCAGTGTACCTGTCGGGCTTATGGGGTCCGTTCGGGTTTTTACTTAAACTTGTGCACGAGTGTGCCCAGCGGGTCTTATGGGGGACCCAGTTGGGTTTACCGTAGCTATCCTCAGTTTACATTCCATTTTCTTTGTTTCCGCTCTATTGACCTCTGTTGTTGTTGTTGTTGATTCTATCTTGTCCGCCTGTTTTTACCTTTCTTGCTCAGTTGGCCTATGATGCCTACTGGGTACCTGCTGTTTCGTACTCATGCTACACTCAACATCTGTTTTCGTGATGCACGTCCGAGCACCAGTTATCAGCATTGAGATCGGGCCTGGAGTTGTCTTTTCAGGAGACTAGGGTGAGCACATGGCATTCTAGGATTACCTGTCTTCTTCTGTATATATATTTTGGCTTGTCTTTTGTTTTTAAGACAGTTGTTTCGGTGGTCCACTTTTGGGACTTGTACTCTTGTTAGTAGTTTTGTACAGTGACTTCCAGATTTTGGGAGGTGTATTTTATATATTATTTTGGTTTGATTCCGCTTCAGCCTTCTTTTATGTGTTCTTGTTGTATGCTTCTGCTTGGTTTGGACTAGTTTCTGGAACAGAGTTTGGCTTGCCTATCGGTGGGTTGTAGGCGCCATCATGACTTGAGAAATCGGATCGTGACAATAAAAAATCCACTGCTGCAACACTTCAATCACCACTACCCCCAAAAACCTATTTCCTGTAAAAAAAATCCACAAATACCATCACATCTACTAACTAAATGCTAAAGAAGTATGCAAAACTCTAAGTTTAATGCATCAAAAGTACCGTAATTTCAGAGTACATCAACTCTAAAACACAATCTCAGAGCCTTTCCCTTCTGAACGGCCTCAGAATGCTACCACAGTATAAAAATAAGATCACAACGTCAATACAGTCATTTCAATGTCAAAAACACTTAAAACATAAATGAACCAAATTTAGAGTCAAACAGGAATTGTGAAACCTGTGCCAGAATTTCCAAAATTGACTTCGTCAAAATGTCCTAAACACGCCCCGAACTTGTGTCTCAAATGTGGAACACAATTCAGGGCTCGGAACAACCAACATGCAATTAATTCACTAACTAAGAACAAACAATCCAAGGCAGCCAACAAAAATGCCAATTCACTTCAAATGAAGGATTCCCAACACTCTACAATCATTCCACAACATATTCCTACACCACGAACACACCACACTTTGAATCACTCAAAATGGAGCTTTGGAGAGGGAGAAATCACCAAATCAAAATTTAAATAATAGCTGAAATCGCGACTAAGTGTTTATTAAAAGACTGCTTGAAGATCGCTTTAGCGACTGACCTCAAAGAGGTGGGCCTCGCTTCCACGAGCCCTTGGCTGCAATAGCGAGAGTTGCTTAAGCGATGACATGAGCGCTTAAGTGGCTGTCGCCTAACTGGGCTGGATCGCTAAAGCGGAGCCATGGTCGCAAAAGCGAAGACCGCTTAAGCGAGCCCAGGGTCGAAAATGCGGGCTGCACCAGCATCAGGCACCAGCAATTTTCAACAAAGTCCCCTAGCTCTGTCCGGAGGCTCAAGATTGGTTTGGAATCCTATGTACACAAAAGAGATATGCAACCCAATCAAATTAGACATTTCAAACCCAACGAAACAGTCGAAACTTCCATACTAGGTCATCTCGATAGAAAGTGGGTCCCACACCCAACTCCATTTCTCGAAATAAGCCTAGAAGCCTCGAGATCGTCAAGAAGGGTCATTCTAGACCAAACTCGATATTCTAGAGCTAACCGTACTGGTAGAATTCTTGTTCAAGTGTGTTTACCAAGAATGTTGACTAAGGTCAAACTTAAACTTTAACTTGAAAGTTAAAATGCCCAATTGCACAAACTCGCACCGAAAGCCTCGAGAGTAGCATCAACCATGCTACTAGCTTTAAATGACCTTTTCGGAGCTGATGGAACCGTCAGAGTTGGATTCTAACGTCATCTTCCTAAACTTTTGATAAAAAAAATTGACCGTTCAAGGTTTAAAAACATTAAAACACAAAAATTTACATAAAAATTAAACGAATGACCATGTGACCGAACTGTCAGTCCCAGCAAGCCATAAACTACTTGGGATCGCTATAGGATTGCTCTAAATAATAAACAGAAGGCATAAACATAGAAATGACCTAGAGGGTCATTACATTCGAATCTCAAAAACACTTTTTTAAAACAATTAGCCGAACACAATTTGCTTATCAAAAGTAATTTTCAAATAAATTAACCAAACACAAATTGCTTTTATTCAATAGCACTTTTCTGAAAAGCTATTTTAAAAATGTTCTAGAAATAAGCAGCTTTTAACAGCAATGCCAAACATGTTGTTGGGTAAAATATGTACCGAACTTGCAGAGAAAAAGGTTCTTGTCTAAAATATGTACATAGTCGTTCTTCCATTGTTTAGTACCTTGATGTTCACTACTCTTCCCTGTGATTCCTCTTCGCCGATGCTTAGCTTATGAAGTTGAAGAAGTCGAACCGATAGAGTTGAAGCTCATCTGGATGTTTTCAAATGTGGACTCAAGTGTTTTCAGCTATTTTATTTTCAGGTTAAGTCACTTTCAAGGCCTTTGCCTTTGCATTTTGATTTCTTTAGGCCTTTTACCTCTCTTGTGGGGGTGGGGTGTGGGGAGTGGGGGGATATATTATTAATCATATGGTTAAGTTATAGTATTACATTTTAATTTTTTGTTAATACTATTTATTTTATTTTATTTTTAATATAATAAAGTTTTTATTTGAATGGATCATTGTGTTAATATGTGTGTCCTTTATTTATATAGTAGACAATTTTTAGTCATTGAGTAATCTAACTCGTGTATAAAGTTATCTAACTCATGCATGAAAGATTAAAAATATTGGTTCTAACAAGTTATGAATTATTGTTCACAATCAAATATGAAGTGAGATCAACATCTTGATGATTGTAACACAAGATTATATATAATTTGATCTTAATTATGGGGAGTGGTCATATTCTAACTTCTTGTGGTAGTACATTTCATATGTATTAAATGGACCCTGAAAGGCCCCACGCAAGCCATTTAGCATACATCATACAAGACAATAGAAACAAAAGAGTTTAGAAACAACATTCATATGAAAGAGTTTGATAAAAGCGGAAGTCTAAACATAAATCTCAATAAGCCATCTACTACATCAATAGAATCAATCTGGGACGTAACCCATACAAAGTCTAAAAACTGAAATGGAAATAAAACAATAAAAGAGTCTCGATCCTCGGAACATGAGGAGTCACCAATCTTCAAAGGTCAATAGAACCACTTAGCCACGACAATGTGAGGTAGGAACGTCGGACCCTACATTCATGAGATAATGTAGGCAAAAGTATGTGTTAGTACATAGAATGTACTAAGTATGAGGCAATATGCATAAACATGGACATGATAGTAAAATAGCTTAAATCAAATAGGCATGATCATAATGAGACATTTAAAATCTTTATAGTTAAGAAATGACATTAAGTTCATAAGACATAGTCAAATACATTAGTATAAAGGACCTAAGAAAGATTTGAAGAAAACATAATCATTATTTGGGATATCAACTTTAACCGACAATAAGACCATGAGAGCTATATCATGGAATCTGGTATATCCCTCATACCGAAAGAAGAGGAAACTACTTGCTAAGGTAGAATCCGTACATATCATCATTTGATAAAAGGGATCCACTAGCTAGGTCATTTAAGATAATTCTACGGGGGCACGTAGTTTGGGACTAAAGGTTGCTACTAGAGACTACCCTATTTGAGCCTCTACCTCTAAGCCCTCTCGATGCTAAGTCTAAATCCCAACGGAATAGATAAAAGTCAAATAGCAATTTCACATAGGGAAAGGCAATGGTCAATACCAATCCACACATTTCAAAATCAAAACATGATATCACTGATTAAACGTAATTCAACATGAATGAGAAAACCTTTCACCAATGTGAATTCATTTGTGAGAAATACCTTCCACAATAATGATCATCATAGTAAGGGAGAAATCCTTTCACAATAACATTGATACTTTCCTCTCAAAGCATCCCCAAATCATTTATAATCATTTCATAAAATATGCATATCTTCATAATTTCATAATTCATATATTCATGGGTTTATCGTAGGACCATAGTTAAAAATCATGATTCAGGCATGGGTCAATGTATTTCAACTAAATATCATAGATTAACATGAATTCATACATTAAAATACTTAATTAATCAAAATAAATCATAATTGGAAGAAACCCATATTCATGCATTGAAACTCTAATTTGATCCATTAGAAATTGACTTGGGAAATTGAAACCTTTGGGAACCCCATGGAGGAAAGGACCCCATGGGTGAATACACACATACCTTTTTGCTAGAAGCCCAAAAAGAATGGAGGATTAGAGACTTGATTGGAACCCTAGCCTTCTTCTTCTTCCTTGGGCTTGAGAGGTTTTTGGAGGACGAACTTGGTCAATCTTTAGGGATTTAGGAGAATGAGTTGAAAATGGGTGAATTGGGGGGTTTGAAACATTTATTTAGGGCTTAGGGTAGAAGACAAAATGACATAGTATTGGGTTAAAATAATTTTAAAAAGACCCAAAAGCCCCTTTAAAAATAACTACTGGACTCAACCTATGGTTGAGACCTACCATCCATAGGTCCTTCTACGAACCATCCTTGTCAATCGTAGATGGATTCAGAAACTAAATTTTTGGACCATCAAACGACGGGACCCATGTACGGTTCGTAGGACTACCTATGGTCCGTACATGGCCAACCGCAGACACCAACTTTAGGCCTTAAAATTTAACTCTAAGTCTGTGAGTGACCTACTTGACCTACCTACGATTCGTACATAGAGTGACGGGCCGTCCTGGTGAACCGTAAAAAGGGGTTCTGAAACTTGATTTTTTAAAATTATTTCCCCACTACCTACAGATTCCATCTGCAATCCATAGGTACTCATATCAATCATAGATGGGAACCGTAGGTGTCACGGCTTAAAGTACCCCCTAGACATGACATGGTTTATAAGACTCTGAAAGGCCCCATACAAGTCACTTAGCATACATCATACAAGATAATATAATTAAAAGTTCAAAAGACAATTGTATATCATTAAGAGTTGACAAAAGTAGCGGAAGTCTAACATAGTCTCAAAGCCATATAATACATCAGTAGAACGAAATTGGGACGTAACCCACATAAGTTCTAAAGTAAAATGACATAGAACTATAAACGTGGCATTATCCTCGAAGTATGAAGACTCACCAAGTCTTTAAATCATTAATGCAATGAACTAGCCACGAATGGATGGAGAAGAGCCGGATCCTACATTATGAGACAATGTAGGCAAGAGTATGTGTTAGTACATAGAATGTACCAAGTATGATAACTATGCATAGAAGTAATAAAATCATGCTAAAAAAAAATATACATAATAAGTAGCGACCAAGTTAAATCATAATATGACATGATAGTAAACACGGATCAAAACCATAGTCGATGCAAGGAAATCATCTTAAATCAACATAAACTTGAAATACCTTTTTAGGAAATAACCTTAGTTCATTATGTGGGAAATGAACCTTACCGACATAGACCATGTGAGCTATAACATGGAATCTGGTGTCTACCCCACATCAAAAAGAGGTGTCCTTACTTGCCAAGGTAAGAACCATAGTTTCTAGCTTAAGTGGATCCACTAACTAATGTCTATTTAATACAACCATCCTATGGTGGCACGTAGTTTATGATATAAGGAGATTGCTACTAGAAACTCGACCTCTACTACGCGAGAGCTTCCATCTAAATATCCTCTCGGTGCTAAGCATAATTCCCATGGAATAGTCATTAATATTGACTTGTCTTATCATTAAGAGACATGGAAAGCACATTAAGTAACCCATCCAACCTAAAGTTTATTAGAATAGCTCCTTAATCTTGATTCAAAGTTTAGTTGAGAAAACCTTTCAACCCTTTATGAATCCTTCATGTGAGAAAATCCTTTCACGACACAACAACAACAACATTGATGCTTTACTCTCAAAGCAACCTTAAATCATTTATCTCAATTTCATAAAGAACATGCATATCTTCATAAATTCATCTTTCATAGTAAAAAATCCCATCACAAGATGAAAGTCTAAAAATCATGGGTTTCACATGAGTTCATGGGGATTCAGCTTACAAACATGCAATTAACTCAATTCATTCATAAAAAGACATAATTCAATCAATTAGATCATAATTTTAAAGAACCCATAAGATAGAAGAAAACCCTAACTTCAATTGGAGAATTCTAACTTATAAAATTGGGAAATTTAGGAACCCTATGGAGGAAAGGACTCCATAGGTGAAAGTCATCATACCTTGATGTCAAAAGCCCACAATTGATGGTGAATTAGGAGACTTGAATGGAAACCCTAGATCTTCTTCTTCTTCTTCAAGCTTTAGAGAGAGAAATATTTGAGAGGATGAACTTTGACCAACTTTGAGAATTTAGAAGAATGAGTTCAATTGGGTAAATTTGGAGTTAAAACGTTTATATAGGGTTCAGGAAGGAAGATAAAATGACATAGTATTTGTTTAGAATAATTAGGAAAAGACTCAAAAGCCCCTCTTAAAATAACTGTCGGACCCCATCGACGGTTGGACCTACGGTCCATAGATCCATCTATGGACCGTCCTGGCCAACCATAGGTCAGGTTCAGAGACTTAACAATTTGGACTTCAATCGACGGATCCTATGTACGGTCCATTGGTCCACTTACGGACCGTACATACCAACCGTAACTCCCATCTTGACCCTCAAAATTTCACTAAGTCTGGGACTCACCTACGAGACCTATCTACGACTCGTAAAAACAGTGACGGATCATCTTGTTGAACCATCAAAAGATACTAGGACTTGACTTTTTAGAGAAAAATATTTTCCCCACCATCTACGGTTGCCACATACGGTCTGTAGGTCCTCCTACCAACCGTAGGTGGGAGCCGTAGGTACAGCATGAAAAATCCAAGATTTTATTTTCCTTCTTTTCCTAGTTCGAGGTGTTACAATATCTCCTCCTTGGGAACATTCTTCCTTGAATGGAACTCAAGACATCATAAGAAGAGTAGGAACTAAATCTAACAGCCCAACAAAAATGCAATCACATAAATCAAGTTAACTCATTTTCTCAAAAATTAAGCTTTTCATGAATATGCATAAATGAGGAAATCATGAGCATATCTAAGACACATACGACCAAAAGAGTGAACCATGAGGAGCTAAATACCTCAAGCTAGAGTAGGGATGGAGCGAAAGAGATGAGCATAACGGGACATCATACCGGCCTCGGCCTCCCAAGTAGCACCTCAATTAACTGAT
The DNA here is from genome assembly GCA_018342035.1 of Solanum appendiculatum. Lineage (NCBI taxonomy): Eukaryota > Viridiplantae > Streptophyta > Magnoliopsida > Solanales > Solanaceae > Solanum > Solanum appendiculatum. The sequence goes on along the minus strand of JAGDQO010001900.1, from coordinate 35,065 downwards.
TCCTCCAAATAACCTTTACAGAAGCAACTTCTTTATTTCTCAACTTCAAAACTTGCCGGTCCAAAATCTCAACCGGAACCTCTTCGTAAGAAAGACTCTCTTTTACACAAAAACTCTCCAATGGTACTATAGATGTCGGATCACCAAAACATTTCTTCAATAAGGAGACATGAAAATTGGATGGATCGAAGCCAGGTCATTAGGCAAATCAAGTTCATAAGCAACGTTGCCAATACGCTTCAAAATCTGATAGGGGCCCACATAATGAGGACTAAGCTTCCCTTTCTTTCCAAACCTCATTACACCCTTCATGGGTGAGATTTTTAAGTAAACTCAATCATTAACATCAAATTCTAGATCTCTCCTCCTAACATCGGCATAGGACTTTTGTCGACTTTGAGTCATTCTCAACCTTTCTCTAATAAGCCAAACTTTCTCCATAGCCTCATGTACCAATTCGGGGCATATCAAGGCAACTTCGCCAACTTCGAACCAACCAATAAGAGATCTACACCTCCTACCATAAAGAGCATCAAATGGAGCCATACCAATACTCAAATGATAGCTATTATTATAAGCAAACTCAATCAAAGGAAAATAATCATCCCAGTTACCCTTGAAGTCAATCACAAAAGCCCTCAACATATCTTCCAAAGTTTGGATAGTACGCTCCGCTTGCCCATTGGTTTGAAGATGAAAGGTCGTGCTAAGCTTAACACGGGTACCAAGGCCCATTTGGAAAGATTTCTAAAACTGATAAGTAAATTGGGTACCACGATCAGATATAATGGATAGAGGCACTCAATGCAACCTAACCATCTCCCTTAGGTACAACTTGGCATAGTCTTCCGCCAAATAAGAAACCTTGACAGGAATGAAATGAGTCGATTTCATCATACGATCCACAATAACCCAAATCGAGTCATATTATCATCGGGTGCGTGGTAAACCAACAATAAAGTCCATATTCAAATCTTCCCACTTCCAAGTAGGAATACTAATATCTTGGGACAAACCTCCCAGCTTTTGATGCTCAACTTTCACTTATTGACAATTAGAACACTTAGCCACAAATTCCTCAATGTCCTTCTTCATCTGATTCCACCAATAGACCTCCCGCAAGTCACGGTACTTCTTGGTGGCTCCCAGGTGAATGGAATATCAAGAACTATGGGCTTATGATAAAATATGCTCCCTCAAACTATCAACATTGGGGACACACAAATGACCTTGATATTAAAGTACACCATCTCCCCCTTAGGAGAAAGCCACAATGGACTTTTAAGAACCACTTCCTTCAATTCTATCAAGATCGGGTCAAGACCTTGCTTTACCTTTGCATCTGACACAAAAGATGATTTTGAACCATTATGAACAACAACACCACCTTCATTAGAATCAATCAACCGAACACCCAATCGGGCCAATCTATGAACATCTCTAACCAACTCCTTCTTATCCTTCTCAACATGAGCTACACTACCCATGGATAACCGGCTAAGAGCATCCGCCACTACATTTGCCTTACCGGGGTGATAGAGGACACTCATGTCATAGTCTTTCAAAAACTCAAGCCAGCTTCTTTGGTGAAGATTTAGATCCTTTTTCTTGAACACATATTGCAAACTCTTGTGGCCGGTGAAGACGTCAACATGAACACCATATAAGTAACGCCTCCAAATCTTTAGAGCAAACACAACCGCCACTAATTCTAAGTTATGGGTAGGATAGTTCTTTTCATGAATTTTAAGTTGCCTTGAAGCATAAGTAATGACTTTCCCATTTTTCATAAGGACACATCCCAACCCAATTCTTGAGGCATCACCATAAACCACAAATCCATCGGACCCTTCTGGTAAAGTCAATATTGGAGCGGAAGTAGGCCTATCTTTCAATTCTTGGAAACCCTTTTCACATGCTTCAAACCATACAAACTTAGCTTTCGTTTGGGTCAATGCCGTCAATGGAGAGGCAATCGAAGAGAACCCTTCCACAAAACTTCTTTAGTAACCAGCCAGACCCAAGAAATTTCAAATATCTAAAAGGGGTAGAGGTCTAGGCCAACTCTTAACCGCATCCGTCTTCTTAGGATCTACCTCAATACCTTTACTAGAAACAAAGTGACCAAGAAAAGCCACGGACCTCAACCAAAACTCACATTTACTAAATTTTGCAAAAAGTTGGTTGTCCTTGATGACTTGCAACACAATCCTTAAATGACTAGTATGCTCATCCTCATTCCTTGAGTAAATCAAAATATCATCGATGAACACAATCACAAACATATCTAGGTATTGTTTGAACACTCTATTCATCAAATCCATAAATGTGGCTTGAGCATTTGTCAAAGCAAATGACATTACTAAGAATTTGTAATGACCATATCTAGTCTGAAAAGCCGTCTTCGAAATGTCATCTTCCTTCACCCTCAATTAGTGATAGCCCAATCGAAGGTCAATCTTAGAGAAGTAACTTGCTCCTTGAAGTTGATCAAACAAATCATCTATCCTTGGGAGAGGATACTTATTCTTAATAGTAACCTTATTCAATTGGCGATAATCAATACACATACAAAGTGAACCATCTTTCTTTCGAACAAACAACACTGGAGCACCCCATGGAGAGATACTCAGTCAGATGAAGCCCTTATCCAACAAATCTTTTAATTTCTCCTTCAATTCCTTAAGTTCTGTAGGAGCCATTCGGTAAGGAGGAATAAAGATAGGTTGCGTATCTGGAAGAAGGTTGATACCGAAGTCTATTTCCCTTTCAAGAGGAACACCGGGTAAATCATCGAGAAACACTTCCAGAAACTCATTTACAACGGGGACCAACTCAAAGGTAGGGGTTTCAGAATCCATATACCCAACTCAAACAAGATGGTATATGCAACCCCTAGAAATCATCTTTCTAGCTTTAAGACAAGAAACAAACCGACTCTTAAGCATAGAATTTCCTCCTTTCCACTCTAGAATGGGTTCGTTCGGAAATTGGAAGTTGACTACTCGAGTTCTATAATCAATAAAAGCATAACATGAATGCAGCCAATCCATCCCAAGAATAACATCGAAATCTAACATATCAAACTCTATAAGATCAACATGAGTGACTCTAAGGGATAAGGAGACGGGACAATTTCTATAAACTCTCTTAGCCATAATAGATTCACCAATAGAAGTAGAGAAAGAAAAAGGATTTAACATCACATCTGGAAGAACGTCAAACCTCATAGCCACATATGGTGTCACAAAAAATAAGGTAGCACCGGGAACAAGCAAAGCATATACATCAAGTTGAAAGACTTTCAACATACCGATAACAACATCGGGCGAACCCTCTTGATCATGTCAAGTTTGGAGTGCAAAGAACCAATTTTTCTTGGGAGCATTCGAACCCAAACCACTAGGCAGAGCTTGTCTACCTTCTCTTCCCTTCGCCCTAAGTGATGGACAATCCCTTATCTTATGACCACTTTTACCACAACCAAAGCAACCATCCGTACTGGCTAAGCATTTACCCTAATGCTTTTTTCCACATTTAGCACAAGTAGTCGATGAAAATCCACCATCTTCACTCCTTGAGGCTAAGGGTTAGACACTCTATCCTTGTTGAACTTAGGAGGAGAATTGGTGGAACCTTGACCAGAAAACCTTTGTCGAAACTTAGAACGGCCATATCCATCGGACCTTGAGCGTGAAAAGTCACCATCACCGATCTTAGTCCTCTTTGCCTCCCTAGACCTTTCCTTAAGTTTCTCCTCTTCGATTTGTTGAGCATGAACCATTAGGCGAGAAATGTCCATGTCATTGATAAGCATAGTGGTACGGCATTCCTTGACCACCATTTCAGACACTCCCAAAACAAACTTACTAATTCTTGCCCTGGGATCGGCAATCATAGTAGGAGCATACCTAGACAATTGTGTAAATTTCAAAGCATACTTCTTTACACTCATGCTTCCTTGACGAAGGTTGATGAACTCAAGCACCTTTGTCTCCCACATCTCAAAAGGAAAGGACCTATCAAGGAAAGAAACCTTAAACTTTTCCCAATCAAGAGGACCCGCATCAACCGCCCTCTCTTCTTTCCATTGGTTGAACCAAACTTGAGCAACGCCCTTAAGTTGATAAGTGGCCAATTTCGCCTTTTCCACCAGCGTCACGTCCATGATCATTAGCACCTTGTATACCTCATCAATAAAATCTTGAGGATCTTTCTCAACCTTGGAACCATGAAACTCCGGAGGATTCATCCTAGTGAAGTCCCTCACTCTAGATGCCGCCATACCCACATTAGGGTTAACGGGGACCACATCCTCCCTATTGGCTTCAGCCGTCATGGCTTGGGCCAATACTTGAAAAGCAGCCCTAAACTCTGCATTAGTTACTTGCTCGGCCAAAGGGTCAATCAGAACTTGAGGAGCTTCTTGTTCTACATTCTCTCTTGCGTTCCTCCTACCATATGCCCTTTGAGTGGCCATATCCTGAAAAGCATCGGATAGGGATAGGAGAGAGAGAGACATAAAGAGTTAAACTCTATCATACGACTTTAGGATGATGAAAGAAGTGGAGTTTCCTAAACATCTTATAGCCTCTCATTCATAAGTGTGGCGCGCTTCACACCCATGAACAAGACTCTACTCGATGTGATTTTTGAGACATCCTAGGACCTTTCTAAAACCTTGTGCTCTGAATACTAAGTTTGTCATGACCTAAAGTATCCCCTAGACGTGACATGGTGTATAAGATCCCATAAGGCCCCATACAAGTCACTTAGCATACATCATACAAGATAATATTAATTAAGAGTTCAAAAGACAATTGTATATCATTAAGAGTTAACAAAAATAGCGGAAGTCTAACGTAGTCTCAAAGCCATCTAATACATCAATAGAATGAAATTGGGACAGAACCCATACTAGTTCTAAAGAAAAATGACATAGAACAATAAATGTGGCATTGTCCTCGAAGTATGAGGACTCACCCATTCTTCAAATCTCTAATTCAATGAACTAGCCACGAATGGATGGAGAAGAGCCGGATCCTACATTATGAGACAATGTAGGCAAGAGTATGCGTTAGTACATAGAATGTACCAAGTATGATAACTATGCATAGAAGTCATAAAATCATGCTAAAAAGGATATATAAATAATAAGAAGTGACCAACTTAAATCATAATATGACATGATAGTAAACATGGGTCAAAACCATAGTCGATGCAAGGAAATCATCTTAAATCAACACATACTTGAAATACCTTTTTAGAACATAACCTTAGTTCATTATATGGGAAATGAGCCTTAACCGATATAGACCATGTGAGCTATAACATGGAATTCGGTGTCTACCCCACACCGAAAGGAGGTGTCCTTACTTGCTAAGATAAGAACCACCGTTTCTAGCTTAAGGGGTCATTTGGTAGAGTGTACAAGAATAATGCAAAATATTGTGTATTAGTAATGCTTGCTTTAATAATGCTTGTATTAGTTATGCTTGCATTAGTTATGATGAGATTTTTCTTATGCAGTGTTTGGTTTGGTGTACTAAAAATATTATGCATTGCATAACTTTTTAAAAAGAAATAATTTTTTACAAAAATACCCTCCACAAATATAGTGGAAAGGATGTGAAAAAGTTTTTGAAGGACAATTTTGTGTTTAATGATGCTAATGCATGCATTAAAATCCATTGCATTACTAATGCATAGAAATCTATGGTATTAGTAATACACTCTTCAATACACAATAAAGTGTATTACTAATACAAGCATTAGTTATGCATAGGTTAGAAAAGTATACCAAACAAGGTATTAGTAATACATCTAGCTAATGCAAGCATTATTCTCTCTAATGCACTCTACCAAACGACCCCTAAGTGAATCCACTAGCTAATGTCTATCTAAGACAATCATTCTATGGTAGCACATACTTTATGGGATAAGGAGATTGCTACTAGAAACCCAGTCTCTACTACAAGAGAGCTTCCATCTCAATATCCTCTCGGTGCTAAGCATAATTCCCACAGAATAGTCATTAATTTTAACTTGTATTATCATTAAGAGACATGGAAAGCACATTAAGTAACCAATCCAAGCTAAAGTTCATTAGAATAGCTCCTTTATCTTGATTCAAAGTTTAGATGAGAAAACCTTTCAACCCTTTATGAATCCTTTATGTGAGAAAATCCTTTCACAACACAACAACAACAACATTGATGCTTCACTCTCAAAGCAACCTTAAATCATTTATCTCAATTTCATAAAGAACATGCATATCTTCATAAATTCATCTTTCATAGTACAAAACCCCATCACAAGGTCAAAGTCTAGAAATCATGAATTTCACATGGGTTCATGGGGATTCAACTTAAAAACATGCAATTAACTCAATTCATGCATAAAAAGACATAATTCAATCAATTAGAAAGACCCATAAGATAGAAGAAAACCCTAACTTTAATTGGAGAATTCTAACTTATAAAATTGGGAAATTTAGGAACCCTATGGAGGAAAGAACTCCATAGGTGAAAGCCATCATACCTTGATGTCAAAAGCCCACAATTGATGGTGAATTAGGAGACTTGAATGGAAATCCTAGATCTTCTTCCTCAATCTTTAGAGAGAGAAATATTTGAGAGGATGAACTTTGACCAACTTTGAGAATTTAGAAGAATGAGTTCAATTGGGTAAATTTGGGGGTTAAAACATTTATATAGGGTTTAGGAAGGAAGATAAAATGACATAGTATTGGTTTAGAATAATTAGGAAAAGACCCAAAAGCCCCTCTTAAAATAACTGCCGGACCCCATCGACGGTTGGACCTACGGTCCGCAGGTCCATCTACGGACCGTTCTGGCCAACCATAGGTTAGGTTCAGAGACTTAACAATTTGTACTTCAATCGACGGATCCTATGTACGGTCTGTTGGTCCACTTACGGACCGTACAAACCAATCGTAACTCCCAGCTTGGCCCGCAAAATTTCACTAAGTTTGAGACTCACCTATGAGACCTATCTACGACTCGTAAAAGGAGTGACGGATCGTCCTATTGAACTGTCAAAAGATACTGGGACTTGACTTTTTAGAAAAATATTTTCCCCACCATCTACGGTTGCTACCTACGATCCGTAGGTCCTCTTACCAACCGTTGATGGGAGCCGTAGGTACAGCCTGAAAAACCCAAAAATTTATTTTCCTTCTTTTCCGAGTTCAAGGTGTTATAGTAGGTCATGCATGCAACCCAAAATTTGCATTTTTTTTCTTTTCCAATCCGGGGTGTTACAATATCTCCCCCTTGGGAACATTAATCCTCAAATGGGACTCAAGGCAATATACGGAGGGAAGGGGAGGATTTTTAACAGCCCAACAAGAATACAACTTCATCAACAACACATAATCAAAGAGAAGCATAACCTCCCAGGCTTAAACATCCTCAAAACATCATTTCATAAGGTATCCATGCAAGTCATACTCAAATGAACATAATCATGAAGAAATCAATCATAGCTAAATCAAAATCTCAAAAGCAAGTTTTCATGAGCATGCATGCATGAGGAAACATGAAAATGACAAAGGCATGAGGATGAACCATGAGGAACTAAATACCTCTAGCTAGAGTAAGATTGGAGGGAAAGAGATGGGGGTAATGGGACATCATATCGGCCTCGGCTTCCCAAGTAGCACCCTCAACTCTTTGATTCCTCCATAAGACCTTAACGGATGCAACTTCCTTATTTCTCAACTTCTTAACTTGCCGGTCCAAAATCTCAACCAGAATTTCTTCATAAGAAAGAGTCTCTTTCACACCAAGACTCTCTAATGGTACAATAGATGTCGAATGACCAACACATTTCTTCAACAAAGAGACATGGAAAACTGGATGTACAGATGTCAAATCATTGGGCAAATCAAGTTTATAAGCAACCTTACCAATTCACCTCAAAATCTGATATGGGCCCACATAACGGGGACTAAGCTTCCCCTTCTTTTCAAACCTCATTACACCCTTCATGGGTGAAATTTTCAAGTAAACTGAATCATTAATATCAAATTCTAGATCTCTTCTTCTAACATCGGCATAAGACTTTTGTCAACTTTGAGCCATTTTCAACCTTTCTCTAATAAGCCAAACATTCTCCATAGCCTCATGTACCAACTCGGGACCTATCAGAGCAATCTCATCAACTTCAAACCAACCTATAGGAGACCTACATCTCCTACTATAAAGAGCCTCAAATGGAATCATACCAATACTTGAATGATAGCTATAATTATAAGCAAACTCAATCAAAGGCAGATGATCATCCCAATTACCCTTGAAGTCAATTACACAAGCTCTCAACATATCTTCTAAAGTTTGGATAGTACGATCTTCTTGCCCACCGATTTGAGGATGAAAGGTCGTACTAAGCTTAACACGAGTACCAAGGCCTTTTTGGAAAGACTTCCAAAACTGAGAAGTGAATTGGGTACCACGATCAAATATAATGGATAGGGGCATTCCATGCAACCTAACCATCTCCCTTAGGTACAACTTAGCATAGTCTTCCGTCGAGTAAGAAATCTTGACAGGAATGAAATGAGCTGATTTTGTCATACGATCCACAATAACCCAAATTGAGTCATGTTGTCGTCGGGTACGGGGTAAACTAATAATAAAGTCATATTCAAATCTTCCCACTTTCAAGTATAAATGCTAATGTCTTGGGATAAACCTCCCAGTTTTTTATGCTCAACTTTCACTTGTTGACAATTTGGACACTTAGCCACGAATTCTGCAATATCCTTCTTCATCCCATTCCACCAATAGACCTCCCACAAATCACGGTACATCTTGGTGTCTCCCAAGTGAATGGAATATCGAAAACTATGGGCTTCTGATAAAATCTTCTCCCTCAAATCATCAACATTGGGAACACACAAACGACCTTGATATCAAAGTACACCATCGGGAGAAAGCCTCGATGAACTTTTTCAGCACCGCTTCCTTTAATTCAACTAGAATCGGATCAAGACCTTGCTTGGCTTTCACATCCGACACAAAGGATGATTCTAAACCATTATGAACAACAACACCACCTTTATTAGAATCGACCAACCGAACACCCAATCGGTCCAACCTATGAACATCTCGAACCAACTCATTTTTATCATCCTCGACATGAGCAACACTACCCATAGATAGCCAACTAAGAGCATCCTCCACCACATTCGCCTTATAGGGATGATAGAGAACACTCATATCATAATTCTTTAGCAACTCAAGCCACCTCCTTTGGCGAAGATTTAGATCATTTTGCTTGAACACATATTGCAATATTTTGTAGTCGGTGAAGACGTCAACATAAATACCATATAAGTAATGCCTCCAAATCTTTAAAGCAAATACAACTGCCGCTAGTTCTAAATCATGGGTAGGATAGTTCTTTTCATAAATTTTAAATTGTCATGAAGCATAAGCAATAACCTTTCCATTTTGCATAAGAACACATCCTAGTCCAACCCTTGAAGCATCACAATAAACCATAAACCCGTCGGACCATTCTGGTAAAGTCAACATCGCAGCAGAGGTAAGTCTATCTTTCAATTCTTGGAAACTCTTTTCACACGCTTCAGACCATACAAACTTAACTTTCTTTTGGGTCAACGTCGTCAATGGAGAGGCAATTGAAGAAAACCCTTCCAAAACCTTCTATAATAACTGGCTAAACCTAAAAAAAACTTTGAATATCCGTAGGGGATAGAAATCTAGGCCAACTCTTAACCACATTTGTCTTCTTAGGATCTACCCCAATACCTTTACCGGAAACAATGTGACCAAGAAAAGCCACGAATCTCAACCAAAACTCACATTTACTAAAATTTGCAAAGATTTGTTGGTCCTTGAGGACTTGCAACACAATCCTCAAATGATTGGTGTGCTCATCTTTACTCCTTGAGTAAATCAAAATATTATCAATAAACACAATCACAAACATATCTAGGTATTGTCTAAACACCCTATTCATCAAATCCATAAATTCGGCCGGAGCATTTGTCAAACCAAACGACATTACCAAGAACTCATAGTGACCATACCGAGTTCGAAAAGCCATCTTTGGAATATCATCTTCCTTTACCCTCAATTGGTGATAACCCCACCGGAGATCAATCTTAGAGAAGTAACTCGCTCCTTGGAGTTGATCAAATAAATCATCTATCCGTGGAAGAGGATACTTATTCTTAATGGTAACCTTATTCAATTGACGATAGTCAATACACATATGAAGTGAACCATCTTTCTTCCGAACAAACAAAACTGGGCACCCCATGGAGAGATACTCGGTCGGATAAACCCTTATCAAACAAATCTTTCAAATACTCCTTTAATTTCTTAAGTTCTGCCAGAGCCATTCTGTAAGGAGGAATAGAAATAGGTTGTGTATATGGGAGAAGGTCAATACCGAAGTCTATTTCTCTTTTGGGAGAAACACTGGGTAAATCATCGGGAAATACTTTTGGAAACTCATTACCAACGGGGACCGACTCAAAGATAGGGGTTTCGGAATCCATATCCCTAACCCAAACAAGATGGTATATGCAACCCTTAGAAATCATCTTTCTAGCTTTAAGACAAGAAACAAACCGACTCTTAGGCATAGAATTTCTGCCTATCCACTCTAGGATAGGTTCATTTGGAAACTGAAACTTGACCACTTGGGTTCTACAATCGATAGAAGCATAACATGAATGCAACCAATCCATGCCAAGAATAACATTAAAATCTAATATATCAAGCTCTATGAGGTCAACATGAGTGACTCTATGGGATAAGGAGACGTGACAACTTCTATAAACTCTCTTAGCCACAATAGATTCACCAATAGGTGTAGAGACAGAAAAAGGGTCTATCAACACATTTGGAAGAACATCAAACCTCATAGCCACATATGGTATCACAAAAGATAAAGTAGCACCGGGATCAAGCAATACATAAACATCAAGATGAAAAACTTTCAACATATCGGTAATAACATCGGGAGAACCCTCTTGATCATGTCGAGTTTGGAGTGCATAGAACCAGTTTTTCTTAGGAGCATTTGAACCCGAACCACTAAGCAGAGCTTGCCTACCATCTTTTTCTTCATCAAGTCTAAGTGTACAATCCCTCAAGCGGTGACCACTCTTGCCACAACCAAAGCAATTATCCATACCCATCAAGCATTTTCCCCGATGACTCTCTCCACACTTTTGGCATGTAGGAACTGAAGATCCATTTCCACCACCATTTCCTCCTTGAGGCTTAGGGTTTGACAGCCTTTCCTTGTTGAACTTAGGAGCCGGAGCATTGGATGAACCTTGATCGAAAAACCTTTGTCGGAACTTAGAACGACCATGTCCATCAGACCTTAAGTGTGAAAAGTCATCATCACCGGTCTTAGCCCTCTTTGCCTCCCTAGACTTTTCCTTTAGTTTCTCCTCTTCGATTTGTTGAGCATGAACCATTAGACGAGAAATGTCCATATCATGGATAAGCATGGCGGTACGGCATTCCTTAACCACCATTTCAGACACTCCCAAAACAAAATTTCTCATCCTTGCCCTAGGATAGGCAACCATAGTAGGAGCATATTTAGACAATTGTTTGAATTTCAAAGCATACTCCTTCACACTCATATTTCCTTGGCGAAGGTTAATGAATTCTAGTACCTTGGCCTCCCTCATCTCAAGGGGAAAGAACCTATCAAGGAAAGCAACCTTAAACTTTTCCTAATCAAGAGGACCCGCATCAACCGCCCTCTCTTGCTTCCATTGGTTGAACCACACCTGAGCAACACCCTTAAGTTGATAAGCGGCTAATTCCACCTTATCCACCAGTGTCACACCTATAATCATCAAAACCTTGTATATCTCATCAATGAACTCTTGAGGATCTTCCTCAACCTTGGAACCATGAAACTCCGGAGGATTCATCCTAGTGAAGTCCCTCACTCTAGTTGCCGCCGTACCCACATTTGGGTTCACGGGGGCCACGGCTTTCCTATTGGCTTGAGCCGTCATGGCTTGGGCCAACACTTGAAAAGCATCCCTAAACTCCGCATTAGTCACTTGCTCGGCCAAAGGGTCGATCGGAACTTGAGGAGCTTCTTTTTCCACATTCTCTCGCACATTCCTTCTAACGTATGCTCTTCGAGGGGACATATCCTGAAAAGCATCAGATACTAATTAGGAGAGAGACATATAGAGATATACTCTATCGCACGACTTTAGAATGATGAAAGAAGTGGAATTTCCTAAACATCTTACAGCCTCTCATTTATGAGTGTGGCGTGCTTCACACTCATGAACAAGACTCTACTAGACGTGGCTTATGAGACATCCTAGGACCTTTCTAAAACCTTGTGCTCTGAATATCAAGTTTTTCACGACCTAAAGTACACCCTAGATGTGACATGACATATAGGACCCGAAAAGGCCCCACGCAAGCCACTTAGCATACATCATACAAGACAATAGAAACAAAAGAGTTTAAAAACAACATTCATATGAAAGAGGTTGATAAAAGCATAAGTCTCAATAAGCCATCTACTACATCAATAGAATGAATCTGGGACGTAACCCATACAAAGTTTGAAAACTAAAATGGAAATAAAATAATAAAAAAGTCTCAGTCCTCGAAACATAAGGACTCACCAATATTCAAAGGTCAATAGAATCACTTAGCCATGAGAATGCAAGGTAGGAACGTCGGACCCTACATTCATGAGATAATGTAGGCAAAAGTATGTGTTAGTACATAGAATGTACTAAGTATGAGGCAATATGCATAAATATGGACATGATAGTAAAATAGCTTAAATCAAATAGGCATGATCATAATGAGACATTTAAAAGCTTTATAGTTAAGAAATGAAATGAAGTTCATAAGACATAGTCAAATACATTAGTATAAAGGACCTAAGAAAGCTTTGAAGAAAACATAATCATTCTGTGGGATATTAGTTTAACCGACAATAAGACCATGAGAGCTACATCATGGAATCTGATATATCCCTCATACCGAAAGAAAGGGAAACTACTTGCAAAGGTAGAATCCGTACATATCATCATTTGCTAAAGTGGATCTACTATCTAGGTCATTTAAGACAATCCTATGGGGGCACGTAGTTTGGGACTAGAGGTTGCTACTAGAAATGTCCTATTTGAGCCTCCACCTAAAAGCCCTCTCGATGCTAAGTCTAAATCTCAACGGAATAGATAAAATTCAAATAGAAATTTAACATAGGGAAAGTTAATGGTCAATACCTATCCACACATTTCAAGATCAAAACGTAGAATAGCTTCTTAAACATAATTCAACATGGATGAGAAAATCTTTCACCAATGTGAATTCATTTGTGAGAAATAATTTTCACAATCATGATCATCATAGTAAGTGAGAAATTATTTTACAATAACATTGATACTTTCTTCTCAAAACATCCCCAAATCATTTATAATCATTTCATACAACATGCATATCTTCATAATTTCATAATTCATATATTCATGGGTTCATTATAGGACCATAGTTGAAAATCATAATTTAGGCATGGGTCAATGCAATTTCAACTAAATATCATAGATTAACATCAATTCATGCATTAGAGGACTTAATTAATCAAAACAAATCATAATTGGAAGAAACTCATATTCATGCATTGAAACCCTAATTTGATCCATTAGAAATTGAGTTGGAAAATTGAAACCTTTGGGAACCCCATGGAGGAAAGGACTCCATGGGTGAATACACACATACCTTGTTGCTAGAAGCCCAAAAAGAATTGAGGATAGGAGACTTAAATGGAATCCTAGCCTTTTTCTTCCTTGGGCTTGAGAGGTTTTGGGAGGATGAACTTGGTCAATCTTTAGGGATATAGGAGAATGAGTTGAAAATGGGTGAATTGGGTGTTTAAAACATTTATATAGGGCTTAGGGTAGAAGACCAAATGACATAGTATTGAGTTAAAATAATTAGGAAAATATCCAAAAGCCCCTTCAAAAATAACAGTTGGACTTGACCTACGGTTGAGACCTATACGGACCGTCCTGATCAATCGTAGATGGATTCAAAAATTAGATTTTTGGACCATCAAACGACAGGACCCATGTACGGTTCATAGGTCTACCTACGGTCCGTACATGGCCAGCCGTAGAAATCAATTTTAGGCCTTAATTAAAATTTAACTAAGTCTGGGAGTGACCTATGAGACCTACCTACGACTCGTACATAGAGTAACGGGCCGTCCTAGTGAACCGTAAAAAGGGGTTCTGAAACTTGATTTTTAAAAATTACTTCTCCACTACCTACGAAAACCATCTACGGTCCGTAGGTACTCCTACCAACCGTAGGTCATACCTGCAACTCAAAATCTGCATTTTTCCTCTTTTTCAAGTCCAAGGTTACAAATTACTTGATAGAACCATGTCTTGGACTTGAGATAGTTAATACCCCTTTATGGTTGCTTATAAGTTGACATGTGAAAATCATGCAGGTGGAATTTTTATTTGTCACATAAAACAAGTTAAGCATAAACATAAAGGATTAAATTAATCAATGATTTAAATTTTTCAGAAGTTTAATTTACTTGATTGGCGATGGTAATTCTAACATGGAGAATTAAATAAGATACAATGGTACGTAGATTTCGAAATTAAATTGAGGAGTGCAATTACAGATTTTTAGTGGAATAATTTGTAATTTATTACGATATGATTCATTCATTCATTTGTGAATTAATATTGCAATTGAAAGCCTCGGTTAATAAGTCTGTGATTCCTACTATGCATGACTAATTAACCATTTTTAAAAAAGAAAAATATTCTAGAAGTTTTCTTTCAAAATGTTCTTCTAAAGAATAAAATAGAGAAAATGGTCTAAAGCCCCCCCCAACCTATACCCGAAATTCCAATTACACACTCTAACTTCACGGGTGTCCTATCACCTCTCTGAACATTTTATTTCTATATTTACTATACACTTGAGTGCTGACCTGTCATAGGAGGTGAGAACACCTCCTCTAGGCGCGTTAGAAGAGAAAAAAACGTTCTTTTCTTATTTTTAGAAAAAGAAAAAATGGTCATCAATGAAACAGAGTACCAGATTACAAGTTTCCAGAAACTAATCAAAAATCCCTAATTACTCCATCAATTAACAAGCTAAAACCATGAACACAAATCAATTACTCAACAATGCCGTCGTCAATTTTCACCTGCTTCTTCCTCTGATGTATCGTTGTCATCACTTTCTCCTTCATTTTCATCACGAACCTTTGATGATGAAATAACATCATCGTCATCAATAGTATCATCAAGCTCTCCTTCATTTGCCCACTCATGTTCAGCACGAACCTCTGCTTCTTCCTCTGGTGTATAATCACCAGTAATATTAAAAATCTTCCGAACAGCATTCATTGATTTGTTCTTAATTCTATCAGCAATCGTCTGGCACAACAGACTCATCAAACCAGCAATGTGAAGGAAATTAGCAGCGTATACAATTAGAGACAAATTTTTTTTGCTCATCTTAACGAATTCACTGTCAAATTCTTTCAGTTCTTCCTCGCTCAACCAGTCTTCTCCGCGTGCTTCGTCAGGTAATCAATAATTTTAGTTAGGACTTTGCTTTTGATGTTCACGAGAGGAATGTTTGTGTAACCGTCCTCTACCATGTGTTTGATGGCTCCAGATTGAACGGCGATGGATGCTTTGACCTAAAACTCGTCGCTGTCAGAGGATTTCAAGGTCAGAATCTTGCTCTCCGGCGGTTCTGATGATGATGAGGCCATTGATTGATGTTGAATTTCCGGCGCGGTGATGATGACGATGCCATTGATGGTGAATTTGGGAGAAATGAGGAAATCCTAGAAACCCCCCCCCCCCCAAGAATTGGAGTCATTCAATGTTTAGGAGGGAAAAGAAAAGGTTGCAATTGGGCCTGTGCGTGAAATGCACGTAAGTCAATATATTTGATTTATGTGTACAGGTCAGCACTCAAGTGTGTAGTAAATAAAGAAATTAAATGCTCAGGGGGGGTGATAGGACACCCGTGAAGTTGGAGTGTGTAGCTGGGATTTCTGGTATTGGTTAGGGGGGCTTTAGACCATTTTCTCGAATAAAATATTGTTTTTAAAAAGAATCATCGTTGATTTTGCTTTTTAAAAGCAATAAACATTTTGCTCGTTAAGGCAAAAACGTTTTACCTGAAAATGTTTTTGTTCCTTAATGACTGAAAACGTTGCTGCCTTTTCCCCTCTCGTCTTCATTGGAAATTGAGAATAAAAGGGTTAGTTTTGTTCAAGAAAGAATAATCCTTTTCTAGAAAAACACATACTTGCGCACATAAGTTCTGATTGATAAATTAGTAAGCAAAACAGTAAAAGATTGTAGTTCTGAATTTCTTGGTCTTGAACGAGTTTTGTGAAAATTTCAACAGGTTAGTTGTTTGCTTAGTTTGTTGAGATTATATTATTTAGTTACCATGTAAGATTTTTGATATTGTATTGATGCTTCCATTGTGCATATTCTAGCATCTTGTACATATTTGATTTCTTTTATATATACACGGCCTATTGGCCATTTTATTTTATTTTTAAAAATATTTATAAAAAGTCTTTGCTTGCCCCTCTCCTCACCATTTCGACCCCCACCCGCTTCCCATTCTACGTTAAATTTAACGTCAAACATAAAAAAGTGTGTGTGTGTCTTTCTATTAAATTTTGGATATTTAATGTTTTCCCTCGAAACTTCAATTTAAAATATCTTGTGGGTGGAATCTTCTTTTATTTATTTTAAGGTAAAACTTTTTTACAGCTTGCCTGATTTACACTTTATTAATTTTAACCTCTTTGAATTAATTAATCTTATGAAAATTTTGCTAAATAATTTTCTTCAATTAAAAAAAAACTAAATCCATTAATGGGTGGAAAATCCTCTGCAAACTCCGATTTATTCCATATAATATAATCATTTTCTATTTTCTTTTTATGTGCTTGCTACAATTTTAATTCAATGTTACTTGAAATTGGGTACCCTTTTTCAATGGTCCTTCACGTTATTATATCACTAATAAATCTAAATTAATTAAATAAATAAAGAAACATCTAAGTATTCGATAGAAACCAGAAGGATGATAGATAAAAGTTAAAATATCATAACTTGAATTTGGCAATAGACTTTCTGAAAGTAACATTTTAAAACAATTTAATAAATTTATACTTGTAATTAATCTAGATAAAATATATGAATGTTCCGTGATGATGATAAACTTGTGGAACGAATTGCAAAGAATTAGATTATTTTTAATTTTAAAGAGCTTCTTAAAGGAATATCAATAAAATTGATTAATTAAAAGAGGTTACTTAAAATTATAAGGATAAATTGGTGATATTGCTCTATTAAGCCATTATTTAAACCAATTAACCAAAATAATATGTTTTTTTAATTTTTTACAAAACTAGTATAAATGTATTTCTCAGTAACGTTTTAGTGTATTTTTATTTTAAAAATTCAACAGACAAAAACTGACAGAGCTGACGACGTTAAATATATAAACGTTACTACCAGTAACGTTTTAGGTGTAAGACGTTACTCACAATAACATTTATTAAGAATCTAATGACGGGTCACCGAATCCAATCCTGCAAAGTCAGTATCGAATCCTGCAAATTAAAAACGTTACTCATAGTAACATTTTACACCTAAAACGTTATTTATACAGACGTTACTTAAGAATCCAATCACGGGCCTTCGAATCCTGCAAATTTAGCTAGAAAACGTTACTCACAGTAACGTTTTACCTTAAAAACGTGACTATCAGTTACGACACTCTGTTAAAGTCATATTCCTCCATTTTTCAAACCGACCACATGTGATTATAAAATAAATCTTGTTGTAAGGAATGTTCTACATATTCCAACAATACTCAGCAAAAATTTTACTTGTGTGGCCCATTGTTAAAATAATATTCACAAAGTTCATCAGGTATGAATTAAATAAGTCAAGTTAATATATCTTATTATGTTAAGTTCTTACTATAGCATTAAAATTATTTTTCTAATTTATTAATATTATTTTTTTTAAATGTCTTATTTTATGTGTAGGATAAAGATGACGAATTTTGAACATAATGTTATGGTTGCTTTGTATTGGGGTGGCGAAATAATTACTGATATGAATGGATTCAGGTATACTGAATGTGCTAGAATGATTATTAGCATGTCTACCTCAACTAACTATGTTGAATTGGTTGGATTGTTACATGAGAAAATGGGAACAAATAGTGAAAATATTCAAATGGATATTTCTGGAAAATATCCATGTTCAATTCAAGGTAACAATACAAGGTTCATTGAGTTTAAAATTGAGAATGACCAATCTTTGTTACAATTTCTTTTCATACCTCAAAAATTTGCGGATAAGATTGATATAAATGTTTTGGAGATGTATGTAAAGACCAAATCAACTGATCAAAATGTTGTATTTCAAGTTAGTGGTCATAATGGTTATCACATGAATCTATTGGCTCAAAATTATGGATTTACCACGGCCAATCAACCTCATTTTGTAGAACCGATTGTTCAACCATCATTCCAACAATTGTCGATGCATGGCCATCAATCATTTGATGAAGGCTCAAGTAGTCAAATACATATTGCTAATAGCCACAGGGAATATGAGGTCAGGTAAAACAACAAATCTATAGTTTACTGAATTTTAATGTAACAATTTAATAAGATAATTTTTATCGTCAGTATAAATTTTTATCGTCAGTATACACAAATTATCTCTTATTAATAGAAGAAATAACATTTTAGAGTACAAATTATCATTTCTAACACAATCTTCTTCATTCATAATCTTGCTAGAATTTAACTAATATTTTTTTTCACAGAGATAATGAGACAAACATTGATCTATATAATGATGTAAATGCTGAAAATAGTGATGAAAATTCGAAGGAAGATGAACCTTCAAAAGATGGTGATGAAAGTGAACCTAATGAAGATATCAATGATATTAGAGATTTTTCTCAAAATGGTACTAGTATAAATCTTCATAATCATGAACAGGGTGTGTCTGGAATGCAAAATCATGACATACCCTATTTCAGGACATTAGAGAATGAGGAAGACATTTCATGTCTACATGTGAATCTGAGATCGAATATTGTTCAGTTTGGTCTGAGGAAGCCAAAAAAGATTTGAAAAAAGATATGTATTTTAGTAGTAAAGAAAAGTTGAAACGGGCTGTAACAATTTGGAGTTTGCACAAAAATAAGGAGTTTAAGGTGGTAACATCAACAAAGAGTCTATGGGTTGTGAGATGCAAGTTTTATAATTTATTGGGTTGCTTGTGGTTTCTTCGAGGTCGAAAAGTTGCAGATAACCTTTGGAAAATAGGAAAATATATTGAAAATCATAGATGTGAGACTGAAGGGCTTTCTAGAGGCCACGCCAACCTAAATACCAATTTGATTGCATCTCTATTTCTAAATCAAATTAGAAAAAATCCTAAGTACTTGGTGGTAGATGTCATTACAAAGGTTCATGAAAAATTTGGTCATCAAGTGACATACAGAAAAGCATGGCTTGGACGTCAACGCGCATTTGAATTGGTGTACGGTGACTTTGAGAAATCATTTAGTGAGCTACCTAATTTTTTTGCAGCTTTTCAACACTTTAATCATGGAACAGTTGTGGAATGGAAACACGAAGAGTCTATGAGTTCATCAGAGGTAAAAACTTTTAAATTTGTATTTTGGGCTTTCAAGCCATGCATTGATGGATTCCAAACATGTCGCCCTGTTATTTCAGTAGATGGAACTCATATTTATGGAAGATATGAGATCAAATTATTAATTGTTGTTGGAATTGATGGAAATGATAACATTCTTCCTTTAGCGTTTGCTATTGTAGACAAAGAGTCAAAAGAGGCATGGAAGTGGTTTTTGAGAAATTTGAGTGCACATGTGATAAAAAGTAGACAAGATATATGTGTTATATCTGATAGGGCAAAAGGAATCTTGACTAGTTTGCAAGAGTTGCTGCGATTTCAAGAGCCTCGAGCCTTCCATCGATTTTGCATACGACATCTTAAGAGCAACTTTCAATCTAAATTTCCAAACAAGGACCTCAGTAGATTGATGTGGAGGGCTGCTTCAGCCCATCAAGTAAGGAAGTTTGAATCCTTGATGTGGCAAATTAAAGAAGAAAATGTAGAAGCACATGAATACCTCATGGAAATCCCCTTGGACAAATGGACTGTTAGCCATGATGATGGAAAAAGATGGGGAGTGCTGACAACAAATCTTTCAGAATCGTTCAACTGAGTGTTGAAAAAAGCACGAGGTTTGCCTGTCACTACTATGGTTAGACTTTCATTGGAGCAAACTGTTGAACGGTATACCCGTAGGTCTCAAATAGCACACCAACTTGCAGAACAAAATGAATTGTGGACCGAAAGGTTCAAAATGAAGTGGGAGAAGAATTATGAAAGTTTAAAAAGGCACTTTGTTTTTTATTGGGATATACCCACAGGGGTATACGAGGTTAGATCTATACAAGTTGATGATACTGGTGGTAATCCTCACTGTGTTTCACTGAATGAAAGAAAATGTGACTGTGGAAAAAGGATTAATTTGCACTTCCCATGTTCACATGTCATGAAGGTAACTGATAGAATGGGAGGGCTAGCTAGAAATTTTTTTAGCGAGCATTTCACAATAGAATTATGTTGCAACATATTCTGGGTCATTCTCACCAGTTGGTCATGAGGCGTATTGGCCATCTCCGAATTTTAGAATGAGAAGTAATGAATTCTATCGTCATCCCAATCGACCAAGAACAACTAGAATACCTAATGAAATGGATCGTGGTTCTGCCGTGTATGAGCGAGCTTGTGGATTATGTAGGCAGACTGGACATGATAGGCGTCAATGTCTCAATCGTAATTAAATTTAAGTGAATAGTCTTTTATTAGTGCAATTATGTTAATTTCTAGTTGTGGGTTGATGTCCAATTGTGTTAATTTCCTTTAAGTTATCTACTGTAATGTAACTCAAATAATTATTAATCTTTTTGCAATTATGTTATTAGTGCAATTATGTTAATTATTAATCAAATATTCTAACACTATCTTGATGCTCAAGGATGTCTAATTATTGGTTCGGGTAGTATCATTTTCTTTTTTTACAATTAGCAATAACTTTAATGTCATAAATTTTTCCCCTCAGGTGAACTCTCCAGTGTTAACAATAAGCCTTATGCTCCTTTAGATATTTAGCTTATACTAATACTAGGTTGCATATTTGTTAGTATTTTTTTGTCGAGCTATTGAACGGGTTTAGCAACCTGAAACAAAACCAAATCCACATTTTCACAACCACAATAAAGGCATTTAACCTTTATTGCTACGAACAAAAATAAGAATAACAAGATAACAAAACCTTTAAGTATGAAATGTTTTCAGTTGTGTACATTTCTTGGACAAAAAATCAATCCCAAGATCAGTAGCAGCTGTGTACATTTCTTGGACAAAAAATACATCCCAAGATCAGTAGCAGCTGTGTACATTTCTTGGACAAAAAATACATCCCAAGATCAATAATTTCAATACACCATTTCAAGCTAAGTTTCTCTAGGCATTGACACCCAACTGCAATCTTAGAGCTCAAGTGATAGCAAAACCTATAACAATCAAAAGTAGCTCATGAACAATACATACATTGAGAAAACTAAAACACAATCCATACACAAAGTAGCCTCCAGCATACACTACATACATACACAAGCATCCAGCCACCCAACACAAAAATGAGGCATATACCTGCATTGTAGGCTGCACACATCACCAAACTAATTAAATATTTGGGCTCATTTTTGACACCCCTAGTAAAACCCAAACACCTGTCGAACTTTACATCCCTTAAAGACCCACCAAAAGATAAAGTCGCAGCTTCCCTATTACCAAAACCCCAACAGTAAGACACGTCAATATACTCCAAAACAGGACAAGACCTTCATAAGCATCTCTAACCCGGCTGATTGAACACATTGCCTGCACTATACAATAAAATATAGAGAAATTGAGGTAAGGTTAGCTTAAATGAAAGTTTTAATACTCACATTGCTTGCACTGCCAGATGCAAGACAGCCAAATAACTATTAACTATATGAATCCTCACTGACCAAATGCAGACAGCAGCTCCAATCAACAATACCAATTATGACTTAGTTCCAAACAATAATTACGTTGTTTTTGCAGTAAAATCAAGCTTTAAGAGAAAAATCAACTACAAATATGGTTGTTTTTGCAGTCTCACAGAATAGTAAGCTTACTTGGAAGTCTTCGCCTTGTGATTTATTCTTTGCTTCTTTTTTTTGTTGTTTTCCTTATGCCGTGTTGGTTAAGATGATGACTCCCTGACAAGTAAAAACATTTTCAATTATTCAACCAAAAAAGGAGCAGTTATGTCAAGAAATAATGGTTCACCAAAGCTTAGAAAAGATTGTACCAGTGCCACAAAGCTTAGGAAAAATTGTATGTTTCTTCTTCACTGATGGTTCACCACCTCCAGTTGCATTCTCGGGATCATTACCATCCACTTCAATGTTGGAATCATTCAACTCATTACCTTCTATCTCGATGTTGGAGTCCTATAAATTAGTCATGGCATCAGGGATCTCCATGGACATTCGCACAGGCGATGAGGTAAAATTTGGGGCATTCTCAAAATGTTGAGGCTGATAATTACCAAACACATTCTCAAGTAACGAAAGACTTGGATCCCTTGATATTTGTGGCGTCATGTATGGGACAATCTCAGTATTTGTTAGTTGATATGTCATACTTGATGCCACAGGAGTGAATTCCTGAGTGTGGACCCTTGAAGTGGAACCAATATCACCAGTTGCTTGATCATCTTCTGAGGCTGCTTCGTCCATTTCAACATCATCTATTTCAACAGGAACTCGTCCTCTCTCAACAGCACGTGCCCTCCTCCCAGCAACACCACCTTTTCCTCGCCTACGAATAGGGGGATGTAAATGGTCAGCTTGTATGTCATCTCTTCTATAATCAGCTTGAACATTAATCCTATCAGCCTCGTGCACATATGTCAAGCATCTTTCTCCTTCATTCCGCACCATTGCACGAAACATGTAAAAATCCTCCATTGATGGTTGATCACCAAGTAATTTTGCTTTATCAACCATCGAATGAATATAACGCACCTGCATATTATGTACATAATTTATTAAATATAATGTAGCTACAAAGTACAAATAATATTTAGTGAGTACAAAGAACCAGTCAACTGGTCTCTATGTTAAGAGTTGCTTCCTTTTAATTAGCTATTGTATAGTGTATTATAGTGTACCTATTGTAATGTATCTCTAGCCTAAGTAGCAGGGATATATATGATAAGTATTTCCAACATTACAATGGGACTTAAAATGTTAATTGCCAAACTGCTGCACAAAAAATTAGTTAGATAGAAGTCTTCCTGAAACATAAAACACATAATTAGTTGAGAATCTTCTATGGAAGTTGGCAGACAAATGCTTAACTAGAGTCTGTCTATTAGAACAGTTAACTAGTAAGTCTCTTAGTACACAAACAAACAACTTTTAATCAGCTCAAACAAGTAAAAGAATATAAGCTAATAATTACCATTGTTTCATATGCGGTTGAGTTTGGCACATAACCTTCTTGTTGTTGAGGACGCAGAGTAGGATTACCAATAACTAGACGAGTAATGCGTCTGAACCACATAAGGTAGGGATCATCGTATTGAAGTGGTTCACGATTGACCGGTGCATCACAAATATATTGAAGTCGTTGGTTCCTAAAAGGCAACCATTGTACATGCTCCAACTCCCAATTTGTATTTGGTCTTCCTCGACGATCATGGTGAAAGTGTGTAGAGTCAAATGGAAATGGAGTTGGTATCATTTGTTTCAACCCAAATTGCCTCAGTGAACCTCGACGACATCCCAACAAAAAATTGGAACTCTAACACGCCATATATCTCGTCCAATACGACAATAGTCGGGAAGATTCTCTATTAATTCATCAGAATATGGTTCCCAGATAAACTAGATGACAAGAAATTGCAAATGAGTTTCAACTACAATATACATGAAAATCAAAACAAAACTAATATTATATCATACCTGATCCTCTTTCATGGAATCAAGTGCATCTCTAAACACTTTCAGCACATGCTTACTAGTGTCAGTCCAACTAAAATGTGCGAACCATCTAGTAGCATGTGGACCCCTAGGTAAACCAGTTGGAAAAATACTTCTGATGTCCCTTTGTGCTATCACATGGGGTCTGAGGACAGTAACTCTCTCCCATGCCCAAATCTAAACATAATATATATAATTTAGGTAATTAAACTACAAGAAATATTAATAAAGAATTTATTTAGTTATCAAGTATACCTGAAGTAATGGTAGAAATCCAGCTATCTCATTTTGGTTACTTTGTAAGGACTTACAAAGAAAACGATACAAGCACGCTAAGGTCGCACTACCCCAACTATAAGACCCAATTGCATTGACGTCCTCGAGCATGGAAAGATACATAAGCTTTAAAAAATTGCCGAATGTATCTGCCATCATCATACCAGCAATCATCCAAAACATGTAACACCTAGCATTTTGATTAACCATATCTTGTGCTGCCATGTCCGTCAGCTGTGGTTGCCCTAGCATGTGCGCATTAAGTGCAGAGACCTTAAGGCTATTACGGTTGAAGTCTTGAAGACGTGGAGTAAAACCTAATAATCTTTGACAAATATTTTGCCAATCTCCTATAGTCCTCATCAACTCATTACCAAGTACAGGATCACCATTCACAGGTAAGCCATACAACACCTATACATCTTGCAAGGTGATAGTTGCCTCACCAGTCCTAAAGTGAAATGTATGCATCTCAGGACGCCATCTCTCGACTAGTGAAGTGATCAAACTACGATCAATCATAGGCCGATGAGACATATAAACACCGTACAATCCAGATAATTGAATCACTTCTAAGACTCGAGGAGGGATGGGATATTTCTTTACAAGGTCCCAAAATTTACCATCACACCTCCTTGTATTTAGAATCATATTAACATTTCCATCCCATATATCCCGTGATCTATGGGTGAGTTGTCCCGTTAATACAGATGATTCAAGTGGACCGGGGTCTAGTTGGTATGCATTATTACCAGCCATAAAACTACATATAAAATAAAAAACACATATGAAATTAAAATTATTAAATTGACAAAATCATATAACATCGACAAAATCTTTTAAACTAGTACTAGCACATCACGCCAATTATTCATCAAACACATACATGTTATTTGCTGCCACGATGAAAAATTAAAAGAGGCAGAAAAGAAAGTGTCAAGAAAGGGCAGAGAGATGGCAAAAAGAGTGTTTTTTTGACATTCTACTTTCATCTCCTCTTCCCTTAAATATTCCTCAAACAAACCTTCTGTTTCCCCAATCTTTCCCTCCCTCTTACATCAAACCAAACTCAGTTGTAGTACAAAAATTTGTTAAATAACTTGTTTTTCACTTTCTTTAGAAAAAATAAAAGAAACAAGAAAGTAGAAATTACTCCTTATTGGTGCAAGTGTTTTACCGGAAAAGAATATTTTTCAATGTTCACTTTACAACATACATGAATCTTCTAAATAAAAACAGGACATACAAGAATCAAAGTTATTTGATTAATTCTATTCAGAAGTATTCTACACAACAAAAACGATATAAATACGAGAAGATAAAAATTCATAAATCCAAGCATTTCTTCTACTGTTTTAGGAGGAAAAAACATACATCAAAAAAGAAAAATTGCTATGTTCCAAGCTTTTCTTAAGGTTTATGGCAGTAAATTGTTGTGAATCCTCCTTCTCTATAATTCCTAGACGGTTGGAGGTCCGTAATCTGGAGAAATCATAAATTCTGTAATTTAAGAGGGAGAAAAGAGAGCAGAAAAATCATCTTGTTATAATGAAACTTCATACCTTGAAATTAAGTTGTTCTAGAGGAAATCTGAGCTTCTAACGAGCTTCCGACAACACTTCATATCGAGCTTCCAACAGCATCAAGAGTTGAACCATAAATTTCTCAATTAATCTTGAGGCCTAAGACAATTTTGAATTGCAAGTGAATAAAGGATGAAAATTTCTTGAATCGTGGGTGAAAGGGATTGAAATTTCTCTAATCCCAATTGCATAAGGGTTTTAGGTATTGAGTTTGAAATTGAAACTCACAATAGGGTATACAATGTGATTAAAAACGACATCAGATTATGTTTAAAGCTTAAAACGTTACTTTGAGTAACGTTTTTAGAATAAAACGTTACTCTGAGTAATGTTTTTATCATAAAACGTTACTCCTGAAAACTCTTGTTAAATTAACGCCGTCAACTACAATATTTACACAGCTAAATTTTTTTAAAATAAAATGTACCCTAAAACGTTACTGTGGAATACGTTTATACTAGTTTTGTAAAAAAATTAAAAAATGTATTACTTTGGTGAATTGGTTTAAATAATAGCTTAGTTTGGTCAAAAATTCGGATAAATTAGTCGAGTTGTAATTTTTTTAACCTCAAAATAAATAAGTTAAAAGAATTGTTTTTTAAAAAAATTAAAATAAGAGAGATAAACATAATATCATAAACCACGAGTGTGAGTGATAGAAGGAAACTTGAAATTATTCCTAATTTTAATTAGGCTGCATATTCACTTAATCACGATTGACCTGGTCGAGGTCCCCTCGGTTAAATGTAACAAAAAGGGTTGAAGCAGCATTTGCTTAGTTTTCTTTACCACCTCTTAGGTTATAAATATTACTTAGCAGCTAATGGAGCAACAAACTTTCTTGCACATTCTTTTGACAGAGTTGGACAACAAAGGTTTAATGATTGTTATAAAAGAAGATTCTAAAGAAATATGTTACTCCCTCGAATCAATAAATACAATGTGTAGTTTATTAAACTATTCTTATTTAATGAATGTGTCTTGAAAATTGAACACTATTAAGAAAATAGAGTATAAGGATATAATTGAAAAATTATATACTAATTTTTGTAATATTTATTTGGTAGCTGTAAAGAAATCTATTATGATGCAATGCAATCAAATATACTTGAAAAGGGAGAAAGGGAAAGGTGACATAAAAGAAGCTTTTTAGTCCATCACTTGCACTAAATTCTGATAAAGGTATACTTGTAATCCAATCATTCACTTATCAAAAATGAATGTGCAAAATGTGGATTACATGAAGTTCTTTTTTTGTGATTCTCTACTTGTTTTGCTGCTTTTTCTGCGGATAGTGTTGTTTTACGTGTTGACTATGTCAAATATTTTTATAATCAGATCATTTATTTTAAGAAAAACATTAATTGGGTAAAAACATAGCTGCCATCTAAATCAAATGTTAAAAAATCTTTCTGAATTCTGACATGATGCCTATTCTTGGGCATCAAATATCAAATATATATTACATGCAAGAGTGGACTACATGATTAAAAGATTAGCAATTCAGTGTGTTGTGTAAAAATAATTATCAATCTCCACTCCAGATGAAATAAAAACACAAACCATGTGAAGAAAAGTGATCATGTACAGATCATATAATACATGTATAAACAATATCCTCTCTCCCAATTTCACATCAATCAACTCAACTGCCTAATATACATCTGCTGTGACTGATGCATTACCATTCTATAGCAAAAATCGATGCTTCACCCAAGTTTGGTGCTGCTATAAATCTCAAACTAATTCTGAGGACACTTCAACTTCACCAATGGAAGATATGAACATGCCCCAACCGAAATTCATAAACCAAAACAAGTTTATTTTACCATGAGATAACCAAAGTGTCTGCTTCTTATCTTCAATTCTCCATTTATCACTTCACCCGAGGATGCTCTGTCTAAAGTATTGAAGAAATGAACTTCTAAGCAGCTAATGCAGAAAGAATAACCTAATCGAGTGCCGCCTTGCTTCTTCGACCTGTAATTGGTTTAGGTAGCCCATCAAAGATTGGCTTAGTAATGGCTGCAGTAGAAATTGCTTGAAAATCTGGCTTCAAATTCCAGAGGGAAGACAATGTACCGCTATCTGAATCCTGCAAATTCGATGTACTTGATGACTTCCTAACTACGGATGCGCTGTCGTTTAGTAAAGAATCCCCCAAGCCAATAGGAATAGGATTTATTGAATTTGCGTCAGTATCCGCTCCAGAGAGAGTTCGATTAGCTGACTTGGGTCTCAAAGCTAAGCCCTTGCCAGTGACGGCTGAAAACCAGCCACTGTTGCTGTTATCTTCCTTCAACAGCATTTCTGGAGTACGCGTGAAATCAGT
This sequence comes from Solanum appendiculatum, assembly GCA_018342035.1. Lineage (NCBI taxonomy): Eukaryota > Viridiplantae > Streptophyta > Magnoliopsida > Solanales > Solanaceae > Solanum > Solanum appendiculatum. The sequence continues at coordinate 6,664 of JAGDQO010001900.1, read as the reverse complement.
CACCGACTTTTGACGCCTTCTCACTAATTTCTCAAACCATCTATCCGAACCATTGTCTCTGGTGTCTTGTGGTGATAGATGATTTGCAGGAACTCCATTCTCTGACATAAAACCATTAGCTACACTCTTAGATTTTCTCTGAAGACTAAGTGGTGGATTTGAAAGAGGAGAGGATTTGTAAAACGGGCCATCTTCTAAATAATGTGATCCTCCCTTATGATACACTGCCATTTCAAATCCTTCAGATGCAGCTTTCTGATCTGGCGGTTTAAGACCATAATATCCTTGTAAGCTGCTCATGGCTGGCGAAACTTTTGGCTGGGGAGAGGATTTCAGTTTCAGGGACTGAAATGAATCGAATATATCAGAGTGTCGACGACTTGAAGAGGTCTGCTCAGAGCTGCTAGGTCTGCAAAGAAAAAAGGCACACTTAGCCCACTATTGCAGATCGTAGTGTGTAAAGGTAAAATAACCAAGGGACAAGCTTCCGTATATGAAAAGACGTTTTCAGGTTCTTGGTTGAATAAGCCAAATAAAATTAAGTCAATTTAGCATGTAGTTAAAACCATACAAATACTCAATGTAGAGGTAAATCAACTTAATACAATCCCCAAACATGTAACTTCAACAGGTCCATATAACAGTTTCTGCTGAAACTTGTCATTTAAAAAGCATGAGCTTCAAACAGAGTTCAGGTTCCTCCTCTTAGCTTGTCTAGGCCAGATTAGTGATAAAACCCTTTTGATCTCTCATTATCACATGTCCTTTATTTTATCGTCACTTTGATATCTGAATCTGAAACTGCATAGAACAAGTTCCCTACATTTTCTTAGGGCCCATATGTCATCCACCACTAGTTTGTTAGATGACATTCATTGCTTGTTCATAAGAGGTGTCTCATGTAAGACAGTAATTCTCCCTTCAGTATTGGATATTGAGGGAAGAACTAAATGACTTGTGAAGGTGTACAAAAAGAAAACAGTTACACATGCAAGGAACTTCTCATGAGACAACCTAAGTAAGCTTATCAATCTTGAAACAGGAAAAAACAAAAGCATTCTCTTTGTGATTGATATGAATCTCTGCTATTTTCTTCAAGACTAAGGACGTGAGAAAATCATTACTTTACAAAAATACTTCTTAAGCAGGACTCATCAATAAATAAATCTAAGTACATCAAGCTGATCCCAAATACTTAAATGAATAAGCCAAAGTAATCACTCAGAACAGCTTGGTTTCTTTGCCACTCGATCTCTACTTATATCTACAGCTAGGGTCAAATAATGCTGGTGTACAACTATTTACTATTTTCTGGAGAACAGATTGATCCACAATCTTTGTACACCAAAATGCAGTAGGAGATCCATTAGTCCAAGTGTAAATATAAGCCATTGACTTGGTCCCCAATCAAAATTTTGATCTATAGATGGATAAAGTACCAAAGTAAATTAGGGAGTAAATTCAATTTGGCAGAGGAAACCTCAAAGTTTGCACATATTACGAAAACACAATTTAAAGCAGCTCGATTTTGAAAGAAATTTTCAAGAACTATCTTACCCAAAGCGCAGCAAGTAACTGAGAGCCATGATTTATGGATATCGTGTCTTACATGGATGAAATAACAATAAATTTCCTAATACTTTAGTGCAGAGTCTAAAATGCAGTTGGCCACAATATAAAACAGAGAAATTATACGGAAACCACATCCGTATGTATTGAAAACAAGATTTAAATAGGTTTTATGATGGTAATAGGTCATGCATAAACAAGTAATAAGACTTGCATCTAAACCGGAAATACAAAAGAATAGATCACAAACATTAACCACAAGTTTATACTCCCTCTATTCCATATTAACTAAATTTGTGAGGCAATGCACACTTATTAAGAAAAACATTCAAGGACATAATTTAAACCTATGTTGCTCAGACTCTTTCAAAATGTCAAGGGGTGCGTGTCGGATCCTCCAAAAATAGTGTATTTTTTAAGGATCCGACACGGGTGTGGCATCATTTTTGGAGAGTCAGAGTAACTTAGATTTAAACCATACTTTCTATTATCGTACTTTGTGAAATCATAAATGTAACTTTATAAGTAGAGCAATTTATCTCCTAGAAAATATAAAACTTCACGGCAAATATGTTCAACTTTGAACAATTCAATTATTTTGAACAACGAAGAAAGGCCCAAAAATTCAGTTAATATGGAATAGAGGGAGTAGTTTCTTAGACATGAAAGTCCTCTATCAATAGCCTAGTGTAAAGAGGAAAGAAATAAACAGTATGAAATTGGTTAGGGAAGATTTTAGAGCAATACCCTTGTGTGTCTTGACCATTTGATATGATGGGCGATGGGGGATGTCTCCCAGGTAACGGTATATGAAGTGTTTTGAGAGCAAACATTTGGAGATCTGATACGAGGCCATTTATCCTTTTTATATCAGCCACCTGAGAGCATTGTATGACCATATAATCAAATTTTAACAATTTCCAAGTGCAATATGATAGAATAACCAAAACACAAATTGACAACAAAATAACTGGTCACTTTACAAAGTTTCAAGGATCAGTCCTAACACTTGGTTTGGTTTGGTTTGAAAAGGTAAAAGCTATGCAGTGATGAGTATGTAGTAAAGAAGATTGTAATCACTTGATAACTACCAAAACCAACATTGGAGAATAATTGAAAGAATGAATTTACCTCAACGCCATATCTGATTGCTACACCAGCAAGGGTATCAAATTTAGAAACTGTGTGTTGTATATATCTGAATCCTCCTCCAGCAGCCATACTAGTACAACCCGACGAAGAAGATGTCAGATTATAATCTCCTCCATTCACTCTCCTTTCCCAATCCATAACCCCGCAAGCCCCCTAAAACAAACAAAGAAGAAAAACCTACTCACAAATTACCCAAACCCAATCTATACATTCAGATCTGGTAGATTCTGTTGCCGATCTCCACAAGAAGATGAACCCCTCTTCCGATTTTTGATGACTCTTTCTACTTATTCAACAATCTTTACTTTTTTTTTATTATTATTTTCCTACTACTACTTTAACTCATAAAATTACAACCACACCCTACCAACTTCCCTATATTGCTAAACACCACCTTTCTTTTCCTTCATAAAAAACAATTTCTAGCATCCTGTTGTATTGTATAAAACAATTTATTAGAGTAAAGAAATTAATTTATTTAGAGTTATTAATACTCTATTAGCCAATGGGAAATACTAGTTTTTGTGATACTTTAAATGTTCATTAGTACTCTCTCTATTCCTATTTATATGCCATCATGTTAGATTTTACATGTATTAAGAAACTAAGTAAGTTTACTATTCTATCCTTATTTAATTTTTTTTTAAGTCAAGTTTTCAATCAATAAATATGAATTAATTTATTTTGATTAATTAATTTGACCAATGAACATGAATTATTTACTTAATTTTTCTAAGTTGATCAAATGTGTATTTTTAAGACTAATAACTCACAAGGATAAAATATGAAGAATATTGTAATTTATGCATTGATTTTATAAAATGACAAATATTATGAACCAACTATTTATAAAAATGATGATATATAAAAAAGAAGGGAGGAGCACTTGATATCTATTGGCTTAAAAACTTATCCAAAAAAGCCAAAAGGATAATAACATTTTAGATATTTTAGTGAAAGAAAATTGATTTCTATGAAATTCCGAACTTAAGATTTCCCTTAGTTCAAAACAAAATTTCTCAATCCGTATTCTAAGCTAGCTACATATATTTCATGAACAATTTTTAGAAATTCTCTTTTAAGTTTTTTCTTTTGCCCTTTGGACAAAGTTGACTTGTAGTTGGAGTCAATTTAAGGTAAAGGTAGTGTTTAAGGGTGTGTTCGACCAAGAAAAAACAATTTTTTAGTTGTGGTTTGGTCGAAGAAATAATATATACATTAGCTTTGTGATATTAAATTTTTACTTGTCACAATTTTAAAAAAATATTTTTTTAGAAAATTAAGTTTATTAAAAATAAGAAAAATATTTTTTCTAATATAAGTAGGATAAACAAGTGGTATTTACATTATTTGTATCCTCCCCGCCTCGAACACACCTCACTTTCACCCCATTCCTATCACCCCACAATTATATCCCCCAATCTGGGGCGGAGCCAACTTATGGTTAGTGATTTCATTCGAATCAACTTTGACAGAAAATTTATAAAACTATATATATATATAGTAGATGTCAAACTCTTTCGACTAGTTCATATTTACTTCTTCAGATTTTGAATTCCTTTAATAAAAATTCTAACTCCACCATTGCACCCTATCCCACCTTCTATAATATTTATCTAAATTATTTATAAATATTTTTTTACTTATGTCAAATATAAAAAAGTACATAAATTTTATTTTTTTTTTCAAAAATATTTTCAATTTTCAAGAAAATATGCTGTATTCATACCGAGCATATCTAATTGGAAATGAAAGTCATAATAATCAGTTCATAGTTGTAAACATTTTCCTCATTTTTTATAATAATAACCTAAAAGTCAACATTAGAAAAGGGAACAATTTTGGCTTTGTGTGATTGGATGGTCACCGACAACTTTCCGCGTTTGAACTCGAATCCATGAATCAGTTTTTTTTAAAAATTTTTTATGTTGTGTGCGGTATCCATATTAGAATCCAATTAAATTTGGATTTGCACCGAAAAATTTCACATTTAAGGTAAAATGTTTCCTAGCAAATGCGATTCCGTACCCAAGAGGATTCGAACCCGAGACCTCTTTGTTAAGGATAAAAAAAGTACTCACCACTCCACCATAATCCTTGTTGATTCGAACCAGATTTTCCGATACTCCATATGTTCTGTTAATTAAGCCAATCTTATGTATTTGGCTAATAATAAGTTCATTTTTATGTCAAAAATAAATAGAAGATATAATTGTACTACTTCAAACGTATTATCATTAAATTATTCTCACATTCTAAATATAGGTTTAAAAGAATTGGGAAAACTTTTACTATGGTAAAGGCACAACAAACAAAAATTGTGTGAGGCTCCACTAATTCTTTGACACTTGGATATAGTGGGTCCATTCTTTAACTTTAAAGCTTTAAAAATTAAAAAAAAGAGAAATTATAATTTAAAATTGACATAACCCAATAAAATTATACTAAATAATATAAATAGAGTGAATTCTGGGGTCCACTATTCTTTAAGCTCATCATATCCAAAAGGAAAAAAAAAATCGAACATCTTTCTTCTTCAACTTAGAACATTTTTTTTCTTCTTTTTCCTTCTAAATTGAAAAAAATTTCAAAATTATATCTCTCAATATTAAGAATTGGCAAAAAGAAAATTTGATGAAATTAATTTTGTCAGAAAATTTGATGAAATTATTGTCAATATAACATTCTCAAAAATAAAAAATAAAATAAAATAAATAAAACTAAAATTTAAAAAAATTACAATTTCTGAAAATATATATTAGGATCCAGCTATACTCTACAGATTTTTATACGATACAAGTCTTAGTTTAAGTATTTAAATAAAAAATGATATCAATTTCAAATTTAGATATTTAAATTTAAAAATTGACATGAAAGAAGTAGATATTCACATTTGATTAAAAATCAATATTTAAAATATAATTAAGGAAAAGTAAATATTTTTTTTGAAGGAAAAATTTATTTGTAAATATCAAAGATGAACTGTGACCAAGAATAGGGAAAAAATGATAATCAAGCCCTTTACGGGGAAAAGAATTTCTAAACTGAAAATTCTATCAAAATCAAAACTATATTTTTCAGTATTAGAAATTTTCTCCTAATGTCAAAAATATTTGAAGCATAACTCAATTATATGTTTGTATGAAGATTTTATCCAAAAATATTTGAAAAATCTAAGATTTAATTTACAAATTTATAAATCCAACAAATATAATTTAATTTGATATTAAAAAATTCAAACCAAATCAATCCATGCACACCCCCTACAATTTATAATTTACGACTTACATTATTATGTTTATCCTACTTACAATTTTTTCTCTCTTCTTGATTTTATTGTGAACTTTAAAATTTAAGAATGGACCCACTGTTTTTTAAAATATCATTTTAAGCTTTAAATAACTACAATATTAATAGTTAAATTTAAAATTTAAAAATATATTTATTAAGACTAATTTAGTAAAATGAATCTCTAATACAAATATAATTAAATTTGTATATATTCGAAATGATTTTTGCAAAAAAATTTCGAAATAATGTTCATATTTGAATGTACTTTAATACAATTTCAAAAGTGAAAAATGAGTTAAAATAGATTATAACATGCTTTTTAAAATTGAAATATACCTTCAAAATTGAAAAAAAATTGTATTTCAATAAACACAATTTTAAAATAAAGTAGAAATTATTTTTAAATAAATAAATAATTTTTATGTTTAAATGGATCCTAAAATTAGAAGTTAAAAAGAAATGAATTAGGAAGATGAAAATTTTAAAATACGATAAATAAAAAATGGTTTAATCCTACGATATGAATACAAATTATATTCGTATTTAAATTTGACTATTAATTTCTTATGTAGTTATTTAATTATAAAAATAAAATATATTTTTATTTGTATCATAAAATTGAAGGAGAACTAGAATTGATTTCCAAATAATT
>JAGDQO010001899.1:495672-535141 GCA_018342035.1 Solanum appendiculatum | reverse complement strand
TCAATTGAAAGGGAAGCAAGAAAACTCTTAGAAGCAGGGTGGATCAGCTCAATACTAAATCCACTAGACTTTTATTTCACTTCCGATAAAAGTGAAGTTTGTGTGAGGGTGATTGCTAAGGAAAAAACAATCAAGAGAGTGCAAGATAAGATGACCATGTTTAATTGTTTGGAGAAGAATAAGAACAAGGATATAGTGCTTAGCTTTGGGAATGAGAATAAGGATATAATCAAAATAAAGTGTGCTTATATATATATGAGGAGGATATATTCAATCAAACTAGTTTTTGTATGCGTCGTATGTGCATTTCGTGCGCATTATGTGCATCTCGTGCGCATTATGTGCATTACACGTGCATTTTTAGTCAATTAATAATTTTATTTTTAAAATCACATATATACTAAAAATTAAAAAGACAGTGTCTTATAGGTGGAAGAAGTTATCAGAGTCACAAGACAGTGTCTTATAGGTGGAAAAAATTTAAAAGGTCGAATATGGGGAGATCTTGTGAGTAGCACTAAACACATGACTGACAATGTATCCTATTAATATGACTTCCAAAAACACATGACTGACAATTTCTCTATTCATCAAAAATCTGAATTTCACAAGTACTAAATAATAGAATAGGAAATAACTCTCTTTGATAAATCACAAATCTCATAGGAAATTGAATTTAAAGATCTTTGTTATCCCCTTTTAAGCTTCTTTTTTTTTCTTATTTCATTTACAAATTTTTCCTAATGTTACTTGAGATTTTGCATTCTTTCTTTTTAATTTAAAAAACTAATGGATTCTCTTCCTTAGTCACTGCTTTATAATGGTGGTTTACTACCCATTTTATGTGTATCTTCGTTCACCAAAGTTTTAAAAATTAAAAAGAATTATATATATAATATTGATTATTAATAGTTTGAATCTCAATTGTCATGGATGTTATGGATTGAATTGGATCCGGAATCTCAGTTAGTTTGGGACACATTTTCGAAGAAAACTTGACCTTTTGTTGGTCGAAATTGTAGGCCCCCCAATTCCTTGACCCTTCAGAAACAATATATTGCCTTTTGATAGAGTCAGGTCGGCTGCAAGAAAATGTGTTGTTATCGTAGGAACATTATTGACATTCAAATCCTCGTAGCAGTGGCTAGCTGAGTTCGTAAACTAACAATTCCTCATCAATCACTGATATAACCATTATTTTGAATTGGTTGAAGAATGGTGTAAGAAGAATGGTCATGGTAGTTCTTGAGTGATCGACAATATTTTTCTCTCAAAAAATAGTTGAGGAGTTACCAAAAAAATCGAGTCTTTTACCACCAACAGATATCCCCAAGAGAATAGGATATGATTGCTTCAGAAGTATATGGATGAATAGTGCCACAGTACTCCCCCAAGCATTTTCACCAAAGGTGAATAGCACCCTAGTACTCTCCCAAGCATTTTTACCAAAGGTGAGCGTGCTTCGGACATCTAATTGTATCAAAGGCACTAAGCAATATGAGAATTTTAGTCCAAATACAAGACTAATTTGTGAAAGTAGGGATCTAGGCAGCAAAATGAAATTGTGTGCATTACACGTGCATCTCTTGTCAATTAGAATTTTTTTCTCTTAAATTTTTTATATATATTGAATGAAAATAATCGATGGTGTAAATTCAAACTTCAAGAAAGAGTCTCAAGCATATTCAATAAAAATAGTTTTTGTATGCGTCGCATGTGCATCTCGTGTGTATTACGTGCATTACATATGCATCTTTAGTCAATTAATAATTTTATTTCAAAATCAATAAATTATGACTTAGTATTGAGTGAATCGAAGAAAAAGTATTTTCAAACTCAAATATCAAAAGAGAGAAAATGAACAACTTAATAAGAGAATATTGGAGCAGGAAGCCAAAAGAGTTGATCAAAATCAATCACTAGATTTGCAGATTGAACTTTTAAAAGGTGTGATCATCAGACCCATGTCCGTGGAAATGGAACAAGATCTCCAAACCAAGGAGACGGAGTTGAATTCGATTCTAGAAGAAACTGAATCTTTGAAAGTAGTGAAGAAAGCTTTAGTAACAAAGCATAAACTTGCTAACGAGGATCTACAAAACGCGCAAAAAGAACTAATCAGCAGTGTGATGGAGAGGTCTTATTCTATCAACATCAAGTTATTGCCCAAATTGACAACATTAGATAGAAAGAGATTGTTTGATAAAGTTGATAATAGTCTTTAGTCTAAGCAGTGATTGACAATTACTAAAAGAAACATAGAATAAATGAAAAAGACATTTATTGTAACCTAAAACAGATATGCATGCATTTTGACCTCCTGTCTGTTTTTGCAATAATTCCTATCAAAAAGAAACAAAGGATAAACAATCAGATAGGCAGACATGTTAACCTCCTGTCTGATCAGCAGTAACTCCTTATAAAATACAGTAGTATATTGAAAGGGAAACAAGAGGCTTGGATATTAAAGTCAAATGACACGTTAAAAAAGTCAAATGAAAAAGTAATAATACTACATTGCAAATATTATGATAACAAAAAAATTAACATAATAAAAAATTAGACGGTGATCTGTCTGTGCCTAATATTTATGTACAAAAAATATTGGAACTAAAAACTATTGTTGAAACTTTTTTCTTTTCACTAGGGGTAGACGTTCGATATTTTGTTCGAAATTTTCAAATTTCGATTTTGATAATTCAGTAATTAATTAAAAGTAAATATCAAATCTTTAAATTTCAATTCGATAATTCAATATTCAGTAAATCAAACTTCGATTTGATACGGTATTCAATAATACTGTGTTGAAGTTGTAGCCAATTGTATTATAAAGTTAATATTGTTGCTCCAATTATTTCTATTTTTCTATTTGAATGCACGGTATAATAGAAGATCAACAAGTAAAAAGACATTTAAAAATAAATAAATTGACACAATTAAAAAACATGTATTTGAATTGCTTATATTTAGTTTTTAACTTTTTCTTTGGACTTGTACTAATGAGTAATGGAACTTTTGATATATCATCATTAAGTAAATAATACAGTATTAGTAAAATATCGAATATCAAATGATTCTGATGTCTCCTATCAAACCCAAACACAAATATCATAATAAAATTTTACTCTTGAATACCATATCGAATTACGAAATACCAAATTATCAAAAAAAAATAATTCGATTCGATATTTTGTTTTTTGATCTTTTATGCCCAACCGTACTTTTCTCAAGTTAACAATTGTAGGCAATTTGTAGCTAAGGCTTTTAGTTGCAGTTTCTCCTCTTGTCACACTATTCTCGACTCATGTTACTACACTGCAAGGAAGATAAAAAAAAAGAGGACATAAAATTAACAATTTTATCTTTTTGTTGTTAAGTGTTTTAAAACACTAAATGAGACTACTGCGTACTGCCCCCTAAGATGAATATATTTATCACCTCCTGAACAATGAAAGTACAAACAACAAATAAAAAAATAACTCATAAGAAGTTCGGGAGAAAAATGAAATTTGTCAAATTTTTTTGCAGATATGACCCTACAAGCTATAACTATCCATTTAAAATTGTTTAATGATCTTTTTAGATATTACCTTACAACTATCCATTTTAAACTAACATTCATTCTTTTCAAGAATGATTTGATAGATCTCTTTAATATATTTCAATTCTTCATTGTTTTTGTTCATTTTTAAAATATTCATTTCATATTTTTGAGATATTCATATATATCAGACCAATAAAAACTAACATAACAATTGTATCAAAGAATTGATCATTAAACTTCTTTGTGAAGTGATTGCCATAACATTTCTAATGTTTAGAAAATAACAAAACTAACAAGATATTAGAGAGAAACTTTAGCAAAATCTTTACACACCCAGAACTTTAGCAAAAATCTTTACACACCCAGGATTGAGGAAATTATATCCTAGGACGTGCATCAAAAATAGGAAAACACACTAATCTTAAGTCGATTAGAATCCAATTAAACAATGTATTAATAGAGAATATATTTATATATATATTATCTCCTTTCCAAATAAGAACAAAACTTGTATCTACAATATTACTCCATTACAAAAACTAATTTGCTATAAAAGATACAAAAAATAAAATTAAGCTTAAACTCTAATTGTTTTTTTCTCTCTTGAAGTAATCAACATAATGTAATGACTTCACAGCCATAGGGGTGATTAGTGCCCCAGTACTCCTCCAAGCTTTTTCACCAAAGGTGAGAGTGTGCTTGGGACATCTAGTTTGAACTTTAGTTTGAACGCAAAACTAATTTGCGAAAGATAGGACCTGCAGGTGAAATTCAATGAAATTTTATTGATTAAAGTCAAACTTTAATAAAAATCTTAAACATATTCAATAAAACTAGCTTATGCGTGTGTCATACGTGCATCTCGTGTGTATTACACGTGCATCTCTTTTCAATTATAATTTTTATCTTAAAATCACATATATATTGAATGAAATTAATTGATGGCTTCAAATCAAACTTAAATAAAGAGTTTCAAGAATATTCAATAAAACTAGTTTTTGGGTGTGTCATACGTGCATCTCATGCGCATTATATGTATTACACGTGCATCTTTTGTCAATTAATAACTTTATTTTTAAAACTACATATATACTATCTCGAAGAAACTTCAAACCTATTATTTTGGATAGCATTGGTACATTGACATCCCTGACGGTTATTTTGGAAGCATTTTGCAGAGTCACACGACAACGTCTTTTAGCTGAAAAAATTTAAAGAATTGAATATAAGGAGATATTGTGAGTAGCGTTGTACACATGACTGACATTGTATCCAGTTAATATGACTTTTGAAATCAGTCACTGCAAGCTGGAACTTTAGTGGGGTAGCCTACATAAAAACATATCAAATAATTATCAAGAGAGTACCAACTCTATGGAAAGTGAAGCATGAGACCTCTTAGAAGCAGGGTGGATTAGCTAAATGCTAAATCTATCAGGCTTTACTGAGATTGACTTTGTTTCAGCTTCCGGCAAAAGTGAGGTTTGGGTGAAAGTGATTGCTAAGGAAAACGCAACCAGGAGAGTGAAAGAGAAGATGATCATGTTTGATTGTTTGGAGAAGAATAAGAACAAGGATATAGTGCTTAGCTTTGTGAATAAGAATAAGGATATAATCAGAACAAAGTGTGCTTATATATGTAGGAGAAGGATGTAAATGTCTGACATTAACTAAGCCGGCTTTGAGAGAATGTCTTATTGATAATTTATAAAAATGAACGGCATCATAAATAAATTTATCTTTCTCTCTCGAGAAATAGTTGGGGAATTACAAAAAAAAATCAAATATTTTACCACCAACTGATATTCCCATAAGGGTTAGGAGGTAGAAAGATTGCGGCTGATTCGAGCGAATAGGGGTGAATAGTGCCCCAGTACTCTCCCAGGCATTTTCACCAAATGTGAGTGTGCTTGGGACATATTATTGTGCCTTCGGCACAAAGCAATAGAAGATGTTTTTTCCAAAGGCAAGACTAGTTTATGAAACTAAGGACATCATAGAAATGTCAAGGACCATTATGCCATTTATCATTTGGTTAGTATTGTCTAGTTTGAATCTGTGAGCACGTCCAAAGAAAATATTCGAAAAAGAAATTTTCTAAACTCCTTGTGGAGAGTAGAAAACCTACATTTCCATAGCTAAATCACCATACGAGTAACTTTGATCAAAATAACTCATGGCATAGGTACATTGACTTCCATGACATTTATTTTTCGAGCATTTAGGTGAGTCACAAGGCAGTGCCTTATAGGTATAAAAGTTTAAAGTGTTAAATATATGGAAATGTTGGGAGTAGCACTGAACACATGGCTCACATTATATCCCATTGATGTAACTTTCGGAATCGGCCATTGTGAGTTGAAACTTTGGTAGGGTTCTAACTGAAAAATTTATTAAGTAACTGCCAAAAAGGTTCAGAACCAACTCAGTGGAAAGGGAAGCAAGAGAACTCTTAGAAGCAGGGTGGATCAGCTCAATACTAAATCCACCAGACTTTAATTACGCTTCCGATAAGAGTGAGGTTTGGGTGAGGGTAATTACTAAGGAAAAAGCAATCAATAGAGTGGAAGAGAAGATGATCATGTTTATTGATTGGAGAAGAATAAGAATGAAACGACCCCAAAAATGCCCGAAAATGTGCTTCGGAAACATCTCAAAATCCGTGCATGATTTCGGAAATTCGACTTCATATTCTTATTTGTGGGGTCAAATTGAGTGGGAAATGGGTCTAACCCGAATTTTAGAGCAACCGTATCAAAATTCGAAAATCGCAAAAATTGCGATTTGGAGGGTCAACTTTAAAGGGGCATATCTCTTAGCACACAAGGAACTGGAAGGGCTGCAAACTATTAAATTAAAGCTCTTTGAGTTAGCTTTCCAACGCACTTGGTTTCACCTTATTCCGAGTTAGGATGAGGGAGTTATGACCATTTTCGTAAAACCTGTCTGTGCAGATTTGCAATTTCCAGTGAGCTATTTTTTTAGGCGGGTTGGAGACGTTTTTTATAAAAAGGGGATATGTCCCATACTTAGTCATTTTTCTTAACTCCAAAAACACTCTCTAAGCCCTCTCCAAAAATTCCACCAAGATCTTCAACCAAATTCAAACATCTCAAGCTCTAATTCCGGATTCAAGACTCAATCTCAAGCTTCGATTCTCCATTCCAATCTTCATCAAGGATTCTCCAAAGTTGAGGTATGTGGGTTTGATTGTGGAAACCTTCCTTTCCACAAGTCCAACCATTTATCCTCTATTTCTACTTCAAGTTTATGGGTCCTTATGATTATTTATGAACTCTTGAATTATGGAATTACTACTACACACCCTATTATGGTCAATTTTGCATATTATCATGAAATGGAATTATTATGTGATGTTTATGGTTTACATGCTTCCATGATCAAATTATGAAGGTTGATATATATATGTATGTTGTTGGTGGGCTGATTTATATGGATTTTGGAATTGGTTGGACTTAGTATTCTTGAAATACATGATTTCATTTACATGAACAATTGCCCACCTTGTGTTTGATAAAATGCCCATTTATAGAATTCTTAGGAAAGGGAAGGTCCAAGGTACGTCCTATGAGTCGGCATGGTTATGTAATTACTGAAATGATGATGAAATGGACACATGTATATGATTTTCTCTATATAAGTGTTGTGAGTCGACCAAGCCTAGTACGGGGGGTAGTAGGCCCGTATAACCGTATCGAGGGGTTGGTACCTTGGTTGCCTAGTACGGGGGGTAGTAGGCCCGTATAACCGTATCGAGGGGTTGGTACCTTGGTTGCCTAGTACGGGGGGTAGTAGGCCCGTATAACCATATCGAGGGGTTTGTACCTTGGTCCCTAGCTCGGGGGGTGGTAGGCCCGTGTAACCATATTGAGGGGTTTGTACCTCTTTCGCCTCTCCAAGGGGGTGGTAGGCCTTGGAAATACTATATTGATGGTCACTCGCCACCCATGTTCTACGTCCCACTAAATATGATTTTTATGTAAGCATCATTATACATATCATTTCATTAATATGCTATCTATTGGGTATGATTACGCATTTTTCCTATGATGTCCATCTAATGTAGCATTGCATTGCATCCCATATACTTAGTACATTCAAATGTACTAACGCATACTCTATGCCTACATGATGTCACCATGTAGGGACCGGAGCACCGCTTGACCATCCTCCTCCGCGTGGCTAGTACGATTTTCTATAGTGGTTATTGGTGAGTCCTCCATTTCGGGGACGTTGCTCATGATCTTTTGCTATGTATAAAACTTTTCCTTTCTAGTTATGTTTTGACTATGAGGGTGAGCCCGGTAGTTTGTCTTGGCCCCCGCTAAGTACTCATGTTTAGAGGTGGTGTTGGACAAGTTGTTTTTATGCTTGAGCTTGACTCATCTATGGTATTTATGTATCATTTCTTTTTTTTCTTCTTGCTCCCTTAGTCCCGATTTCCCCTTGACTATGCTTATCGCTTATGGTCATTTAATTGCTTCCGCGACCAAGGATGTGTAATGATACGCTATGAGGCTTGTTTGGGGTTCCTTCGGGTTCCCCATTCGCCGGTCTCATCTAGGCCCTACGCTTGGGTCGTGACAGCAGCATTATTCCAAACTTTGAGATTCATTATGTTTTGAACCCTTGTTGCCATTGGAAGGCAGAGTTTCTCCTAGGACACCAATGCTTTCCTAGATCTGAGAGTTGAACCAGTTCATAGATAGGTTCTACATATCCCTTCAATCAGTTTCAGGATCCTCTTTGGCAGTACAAAGATTTGTGCCCAGTAAGTCTGCATCCTAAATACTATTGATCTCAATAATTGGATCCTTCCTGCATAAGAGAGTAGTTTAGCTGTCCAGCGCCATATTCTTTCAATGATCTTTTCCACCAAGGGTATACATTTCAATAACTCATATAACTTTTCTTTTTCTAGTTGTTTAAGAACTTGTGCAGGTATCCTTGGAAGCAAGCCTAGTGAGGCACCTCAAAATGTGAAGAATCATGAAGTCATTGAAAGCTTCCAAAAAGGAGAAAATGTGCTCCAGTGTTGATAACTTAGGTGAAGACACTTCTTCCTATGAGCTACAAGGTAATAATGCTAACTCTTACACTTCCTTAATCTTTGAACATCCTTGTGTGGCTAGTAGACAACTGCTTGTAAATGATAGCTTGTCTATATGTGAGGATAGTGAGTTTTTACCTTGTGATGTTCTTGATAGTACCTTATTGTGTGATGATAATATCCTTGTTGGGAGTACGCAAACAGTAGTCAATCCTATAGATGACCGGATTGAATCTTCTAGTAAGGCCGATTTGTGTCCCCCTAGTATTGGAACTTGTAGCTTGAATGAGGATACATTATCATGTGATGAAAGTGATTCTACACTAGTTGATCTTTTTGATGATCAAGTTTATTATTCTTGTAAGATCGATTTGTGTCCACCTAATGTTGGCACTTATGCTTTGAATAAATCGTTAGACCTTAATACCATTTCTTTTTTCCTCTCATGAGAATCTTGAGGTGGGATGTGTATTTAGGGATAACATCTTATTTGATGATGGCATGACTATTGAGGATGTGCATAGTTGAATTTCTTATAATGATGATGTAGCCACTCCTGAAGGCTACAACTTGTTTAGTAATACACTATGATTTGATGATAGCATGCTCATTGGGAAAGATGGTGTTCAAAACAAAGGTGGTGTATGTTCTCCAATTATCACTTTATTATTGTGTAATCGCATTCTTGATCAAGGATTTAATGTTTGTAAATCAAAGGGTGATCCTTCTCGTGAGAGTACATTAGATGATGTTAGCTTATATGACACCTTTCTTTATTATCCATTTGCATATGATGATACTAGTGAATGTGAAAAATATGTTGTATATAGATGGGAGTGCCAACCAGGCAAGTGGATGTACACTTGGCCCATGTTCATAAATTTCCTTTTCATTTGACCCTGTAAAGAATTGAATAGTGGCACTTGTGTGATGAGCTTGATCAAAATTCAAACAACACAAAAGTAAGATAGATGAGAAATAGGAGATGAGAAGTAAAGAAAGAAGGATTCAATTGAATCCACAATTAAGCCAAGGAAGAAAAGAAACTTGAATTCGAAAAGAAACAACTCAATTGAATCCACAGATGACCAATCTCAAGTAAAATCAAGGTTAAGAAGTTCTAAATCAACAATGGGAATCCACGCATCACTAATCTAGATTTAGCTACACTAAACTAGACTAACCTAAAGGCAATCCACCCTTGAACTACACTATTCAAAGAGTTTCATCATTCAACATTCAAAATCTATCTTCTTAAGAAAAATGGCTAAGGCGATTATTATAGGATGCCTCTTACCAGAGTAGCACTTTTACACAAATAGCCCAAAAGTGACTTATTCAAACAATTTAAAATGTAGTCACAAATAGCTACTCCTTCTCGCCATTTGCTTACCTCGAATCTCTCCATTTTTGCCTTTCATGCTTCAAGCTATCATCCACACGTGGAAGCCCTCCCATTGAATGGTCAATAAGATCCTCCTGAGCTTTTCTTTGTATCATCATGACTTGTAAAGCATGGGCTATAGGTCTATCATGAGTTGTGCTAACCGTGCTTGTATCAAAAGTGCTACAACAATTGAAGGTTGATGAAAAGTGCATCAACAAATTGAAAATTCGAGAAAAATTCTCCAATAATAGAAAGTTGAAGAGAAATGCTTCAACAACTTAAGGTTGATGAGAAGTGCATCAACAATTTAAAGTTGAAGAGAAGTGCTCCAACACAAATAAGAAACTGAAAGATTGGAAAGAAGTACTCTAATACAATGACAATGATAAGAAAAAATTCTAACAGATATGGTCTTCTGAAATGAACTTCAAGATGAAGCTACCTAAAGTTTTAAACTGAACTTTGAAACACACTATCCTAAAATTTCAGGAAGCTAATAAAGCCAAGAATCAATATTCAACCGCATAATAAATTTTTTTGGGCTAAAGATTTAAAAAATCAATAAAAAATTAAACAAGGGTCTTCTAAGAGACCCATTTCCACATAAATAAATGAAAAGGGCCATTGTTCCCTTCCAATGAATAAAAGTAACACTTGTTTGAAAAGGAAATAAATTGCTGTCCAACACGATTGGACAAAGAACATTATAAGAAATTAGGTAACTAAGGATGCTTCAATCTAGAAATTTACACATCGGCTAGAATGATATTACAAGTGCTAAAGTGATATTTTCACTTGATACTAGGAGTTTTGATTAATATGAAGGACTATCCAAAATCAGGAATAAAGTAGCTAAACCATGAATTTATTTGGATCTTCTTATTTAACCACAACATTTTGGGTGAATACCTCAAGACAATACATAATTTTTTCTAAATTTATCCACTTAACTTAGTTGAGCACTTTATGGACATTTAAGTATCTCTTATTCTAGTTTAAAGTGAAACTAGTGTAGTACTTGCGCGATGCATGAAAAGCGTTAGAAAATAAAAACATAAAAATTATATCTTATAATACTCGATCATATTTTTTTTATTTTATCAATTGTGATATTTTAAAACTCTTTTATCCAAAACAAGAGAAATTCATCCAAATTATTAAATAGAAACATATTATTACTTCTCTTGATCTTAAGGTCTTCCCACTATAACATTCATATTTCTGGTGAATAATATTGACTATGCAATTTAAATCTTGCAATGAAAGAAAAATTGTTCTCATGAATAGAAAGACTTATAGTTTAACTTGTACAAAGAAAATCTTTTTAATTTTAAACCTTGACTAAAGATGATAAAAAGTTAATTCCATGACAATTTCTTTTTTTAACATAAAAATGTATCATTTGATTAAGAAATAAGAAAGTTGTAGTACGCTCAAAGCCTCTAAGGGATTAGATGTATGAATTAAATTATATTATCCGATTCGCATAAATAGAAGCTAAAGGTTATATTTACCAAAACTCAAATAATTAGATTGGCAAAAATTAGTAACAATATTTTCTTGTGTAATGTTGATATATCTCCTACACAAATTGAATGACTTAAACATCTTCATATACGTTTCGACATGGTGATGTTTACAATTTTTCATTAACTATTCTCGGTAACTGATATATAGATATTCTACAAAACCATCAACCTAGCATAACAATCCAACAAAACATATATAAACTTTCAATGGCAATCAAATTACCATTACAGAGTTATCTTATTTTATTTTGTAGGACTTAAAGATATTTGTAACAGAATACATACATCTCACGCTATTAAGTCTTGGACATATAAGTTGAAACAGAAATCTCAACTTCACAAACACATTCCTAACTTTTGATTTGTATAAAAACTAACATGTCCCATAGAAAATTTCTTCACAAAAGGAGTCAAGTAATTACTAATTAAAGTTATTTTTTTGTGCAAGTTGATTACAATCATGATTCCTAAAAAGCATAAATCAAAATACAATATCAATTACTTCAGTTGCATATCTAAATATAGATAGATGTCATAAAATAAACACTTAGTGAATGCAATCACAGAGTAAACAGAAAAAAATTATAAAATAAAACAAACAATTCAAATAAGTCAATACTCAAAATTTAGTTGATATATAATCATACTATAACTTACACGAAGCTGAACAATTCATGTAAAATTATTATGAAATAATAAAAATACAAAGAAAATTTATTTTATTTCTACTAATTCAAATAATACTCAAAGTTAAGTAGTTGAGAAACTCCATTTATATTTTTCATTTTTATATTCCTTATAATTTAAAAGGAGTAGATTGAACGAATCTCTCTTCAATTGTGTCCCACATGCTTAAAAAAATCAAATCAGAAACGTAAGTATTGAAATACTGAAGCAACACAAATAGTATTATATTCTACCTCTAATCATAAGCATCTACAACTTTAAGATCTCAAAAAAAACTTTTTGATTTATTTTTTTACATGGTGACTTATAATCTACAATGATTAAGTAATTGCCTTGAGAAAATAGTCTGCAATACATAATATCAATTAGCCATCACGAATAGTATACACTTGACTTAATTTTTAAATAACATGTTTTACTTAGCTGACTATCTTCTCAAGCCATGAAAACTGGATCTAGCCTTTTGTTTTTGCACACAATGAAAGAATATTTTCTTTCTTAAGAGTTATTTCTTTAAAGCAAAGTGTAGTTTGAAGAACTCATTTGCAGTTTTCAGTTTAATACTTAGCATAATTTTTGAAATATTTAATATAATAAGATGTCCTTTAAAAGTTCAAAAGGCACGAACATATATTTTTTTTAATACCAAGAACACAGTATATGAGTAGTTAGGAAAACATTGATTCTATTGAAAAATTATTAAGCTGAGAGTTGCTTCATATCTTTACCAAGTTGACAAAATAGCAACATACATGAGTTAGTGACATAGCATCTGATCTGCTAGTACAAAGGGAACATTCTTAGTAGTGAAGTTTGAACGTCAAGTCTCTCAATTGATGCCTTTTACACAGCTAGCTTCAAGATTGCAAAATGGTGTGACTTGCACGTCTTACACCAGACTTGTTTGCACTTCGCATTGCTAGCGTCTTGTATGTACCACACCTCCAAATAACGCATTCAATGCTACTCGCACTTCTATTCCAAAAAAAATTAATTATCAATTTATTTTTGTCTGATGTAACTGCTTTCATTTTACCTGTAGACAATCTAATTTGTCTTTGTGAGAGACAATCTAATTTGTTGCACATGTTAAGACAGGTGGAGGTATCAATCATGTCCTAAGTAATTTATTTAAAGCATGATTTTCTGCTAATTTTTTGCTGAAGTTGAGTTAAATGCAAAGATAGAATAAGGTTTGCTTTGTATTGGTATTATACTTTGATTACATTACAAAATTTAGATCTTTTGTGGTCTTCAACATAATGAGGAAATTATCCTTAGGGGCTTCAAGCTTATAGCTAAATGAATAAAACTTGAATAACAAAACGAAACTACATACTATCAAAAGTTTCATTCTCTTCAACACTAATGTATGTTAACCTTTTTTAAGATCTAGAAAAGTCGTCAAAAGGTCGGCCATTACCATGGAAAAATACACAATTTTAAAGAAAGATTTGTGATAGAAAAGGCTTACCAATTTCAAGTCTTATGTACAACAAAAACTCAAAAACAATAAAAACTTCTACAAAAAGATCCACAAATTGAATCTAATTAAAATTCCTAAGATAAAATTCAAAACCTCCAACAAAAATAGATCTCTTAGAAATCCTCAAAAATCTACTAAATATATTTAAAAAGAAGCAAACGGTAGAGTCACAATCTCCAAACATTGACAAAAATAAAATTTTCAAAATAAACAAAATAGAAAGTATTTATAATGATCTCAAATCTTACCTTTTGAATGTTTGTTTAGTCATGTCAATCACTCCTTTGATGTGAAGAAATAATCAAACTTACTTCATTGACTGAATACATACACTTTGCTGACGTGTATAACTTGTATCTATCGTCATTACTTTAGGCATAAAAAATTTTATCGGATAGGTGTGAAATTTGTCCTCCTCTTCGTAATACGTATCTGTTATTCCAATTAACAACGAAAAAAATGATTTTTCACCGTACAATCTGTAATTGATCCACGTATGATATTGACAGGAAACTGTTTTTTTATCAATAATCGAGAAAAAAAAAAGAAAACACATTTATCATATGGAAAGTGTAAAATAAAATTTGGTTTAAACTTTAAATAGACCTTTATGACACTCCATAGTCTAATAAAAATTTATTAGATCACAACTAAAATTCTAAGTTTCTATTTCGTCCACTAGCAAAATTCAATTCAAGCATTGACAAAGCAAATTGCGAAACATGCTTGAATTAAAATCAACTACGAAAAAGGTTATTGAAGCAAAATGCCAAAACAAAAGTAGATTACTTTGTTGACAATATGTAACAATAAAAATTCTTTACTTAGGTAGTATTTAGTACATTATTCAAATACAGCAATGGAGAAAAAGTCTCACCATGGTATTAATACTGACTGAAGGCAAATCCATGATAGAAATCAAGAAGTGAATAAGAAAATAGAGAGAGATATAGAAAAGATAGAGCAGAGTAAATGTAGATAAAATTCAATGAAAAACTTCTTAAATAGTTGGTTGTAACTGGTTGAAGTAGTTGTTCTTATCTCACAACTGTCGTAGTAAGTCAATTTTAGCGGTTTAGAAAGTGGGTACGACAGAATTATCAAAAAAGACGTTGTTTTAGTTTAGGAGTCTACATAAAACATGACTATTATAAGAGTCTCAAATATCAAAAATGATTTTAAATTCTTCTATTTTAAACTTGTATGATTTTGTCAATTGATAATTTTAATATTATTTTTTTTCAATTTTAAACTCGTGTGATTTTTGTTAATTGCCAGTTTTACTTTTTTTAAAAAAAATATTTTAAAAGTTTGTTAATATTTTATTAATATTTTAATTTAAATGGTTAAATTTTAAAAATAATTTATGATAGATTATGTACTATATGATTTATGCTATAAATATAGTGAATGTCTATCTTTTACAAAATATTTAGGAATCCTAATTTTGGGACCAAATAAATTTTTCCCTATAAATAGAGGTGTCCTCTTCATTGTAAAATCATCCCTCAAGAGAAATAATAAGTCTTCTCTCTTCTTCCTAATTTCTTCTTCTTCTTATTTTTTAGTTTCATAACACATTATTAGCACGAGACTCTAGAGTGAAGGGTAAGTTTGAAGAATTAATAAGGTATTATTTATTCTTTTGCTTTTAATTTTAATGGCCAATCGTACGAAACTACCTTTCATGGGTGTTGGATGCTGAAATCCACCTTGATGCAATGGGTCTTGGAGACACCATAAAAGATGAAAACAAAGCATCAAAGCAAAACTATGCACGGGCTATGATATTTTTGCTTCATCATCTTGACGAGATTCTAAAAATCGATTATCTCATAGTTAAGGATCCACTTATTTTGTGAGGTAGCCTAAAAGAAAGATATGACCAGTTGAAGATGGTCATACATCCAAAGGCACGATATGATTGGATGCATCTAAGGCTTCAAGACTTTAAGTCTATACATGAGTATAATTCTGCCATGTTCAGAATCACATCTCAGTTGAAACTATGTGGAGAAACGGTTAGTGAGATTGATATAATGAAAAAGACGTTCTCCACTTTTCATGCCTCGAATGTGCTCCTACAGCAACAATATCGAGAGAAAGGTTTCAAAAAGTATTCTAAACTAATTTCTCATCTTCTCGTGGCTGAGCAAAATAATGATTTACTGATGAAAAATCATGAGAATCGGCCTACTGATCTGAACAACTTCATGAAGTGAATAAGGCATACACCCACCATGTTAGGCGTGGAAAAGGTCCCGGCCCTAGTCGTGGACGTGAACGTGGTCGTGATTATGGTGAAGAACGAAATTCTTTTGCGGGTTTCTGTAACACCCCTAGCTTCCAAAGAATGAAATACAGAACTCACCTGAAGACAGTGACCTACAGAGGCCACCTACGGGCCGTAGATGGATTGACGGGCCATAGGTGGGGACCGCCAATGGCACTGTGAACTTTCAGAATTTCCAAGTTTCTGAACCTTGACCTACAGAAGAGCAGGACGGTTCGTAGTTCAGTTGACGGGCAGTAGATGGGTTCCGTTGATGCCTTCCAGACTTAGCCAAAATTTCAGTCCAAAATGAACTTTCTGAATCAATTGACGAAAGAGCAGGACGGTCCATCAATTGATGTACGGACCGTAGATCCTGTCCTTCGATTTGCCCCGACAGTTTTCACTTAAGGACTTTTTGGTATTTTCCCTAACTGATTATCTATTAAGCTAAGTCGGTTATACCCTTAATCTAAGACCTATAAATACTTTCTAAGCCTAATTTCTTTCATTCTAACTCATTCCTAAACTCTCCTCTCAAATATTTCTCTCTCTAAAAATCCTCTCTAGCTCAAGGAAGAAGAAGAAGCTAAGTCCTCTATTGAAGGTCACCCACTTTCCTCCAATTTCTAGTGGGTTGTGCTAAGGTATGATGGTATTGACCAATGGAGTTGCTTCCTCCATTGGGCCCTCCCTTTTCTTGATGAATTTCAAGGTTCAATTCCCTTCAAGTAACTAGGGTTTGATCAATTGTTATGGGTTTTTCAATTATGATTTCAATTGTTGATTTTATGATTCCTAGTGCACGATCTAGTGTGATAAAGTAACTTAGTGCACGAATTAGCGTGAATTACATGATTTGATGTAAAGATTGCATGAACCCCCATGATCCCAAGCTAATTCTCCCCAAGTTGATAATCTATGCTTTGGTTGTTGGGTTGAGCTATGATATGAGGAAGTTTATGAATTATTTATGAAATCAAGCATGACTTATGAATAAATTGAGGATAATCTTATGAATTTAGCATGATCAAGTCAAAAGCATGATTTTCCTCTATTATCTGAGTTCCTTCAAGTGTGGGTAAATTGTCCTAATTATGGCTTTCTAAGCATGAGCTTGCATTAAATTGCATGACATGAGTTGAACTTTCATGAACCCATATGAACTCTATGAAGTATGAAATATGAGCATGATGAATTAAGGGTGCTTTGAGAGTAAAGTACCAAAGCTATGATATGTTGATGTTATGGTTGAGTAGTGAAAGGTTTCCTCACGTAATTCTCCCACTATGATTAAAGAAGAACATGAGGCGATTACCCATGTTCTTAAGGAGCTATTCTAATGAATGAAGGGACAAGAGGCGATTACCCACGTACCCTAATGTAGACAAAGTGGTGATTACCCAAGTCTACCAATAATGGGCTTATGACTAATGTAGACAAGAGGCGATCACCCATGTCTACCTAAGATAAAATGAACTATGATTAATCCGTGGGAAGTATGCTTAGTACCGAGTGGACAAGTGGTGATTACCCATGTCCCATAACCTATGTGCCACCATAGGGTGATGGTCTATGATAGACACTAGCTAGTGGATCCACATAAGCTAAGAAGTTCATGGTCTTACCTTGGCAAATAGGACACCTCTTTTCAGTGTGGGGTAGACACTGGATTCCGTGTTTATAGCTCACATGCTCTTATATGTCGGTTAAGGCTATTCCCCACAAGTTAATGAACGAGTGTTCACATGATGAATTAAAGAAAAGAAAGAAAGATGATTTAGCTTGCTTTGGCCTTGATATATGCTTTATGTTTCATGTTTATCATGTTTTTAGTTTGGCCATTGCATGTCATGATTATGTCTCTATCTCTAGCATGATTTATGTGTTTATATGCATTGCTATCATACTTAGTACTTAATTGTGCTAACGCATACTTTTGCCTACATTAACTTCTTTGGTGTAGGACGTGGTGATTCACCTTCCACTCGTGGCTAGATCTTGATAAGAGAGTTGATCAAAGACTTGGTGAGTCCTCATCCATCCGAGGACATAGCCTAGTTGTTCTTATTTTCATGTCATTTCTTTTCAGTTTTTGGATTGTATTGGGTTACGTCCCAACTTTACTTTCTATGATTGATTGTCTTTGAGACATGAGATGTAGACTTTCGTTGTTTCCTTTAAAAAGCTTTGATATGAAATTCTCTTTCTAAATTTTATTCTCTATTATCTTGTATGTAATGTATGCTAAGGGCTTGTATGAGGCTTCTCGGGGTCTTGTACGCCATGTCACATCTAGGGGTTAGCTTGGGTCGTGACAAAGTTGGTATTCAGAGCGCAACGTTTTAGAAAGATCCTAGGATGTCTCATAAGCCGCGTCAAGTAGAGTCTTGTTCATGAGTGTGAAGCGCGCCACATTCATGAATAAGAAGCTATAAGACATTTAAGAAATTCCACTTCTTTCCTTACCCTTAAGTCGTGCCATAGAGTTTAACTCTATATATCTCTCTCCTAATCCCTATCCTACGCGTTTCAGGATATGGCGACCCGAAGAGCTTATGCTAGAAGAAACATGGGAGAGAATGTTGAACAAGAAGCTCCTCCTCAAGCTCCTCAAGTTTCGACCGACCCTTTGGCGGAACAAGTGACTAATGCGGAGTTTAGGGCTGCTTTCCAAGTGTTGGCTCAAGCCGTGACGGGCCCAAGCCAATAGAGATGTGGTGGCTCCCGTGAACCCAAATGTGGGTACGGCTGCATCAAGAGTGAGGGATTTTATTAGGATGAATCCTCCGGAATTTCATAGCTCTAAGGTTGAGGAAGATCCTCAAGAATTCATTGATGAAGTATACAAGGTGTTGATGATCATGGATGTGACGCCGGAAGAAAAGGCGGAGTTGGCCGCTTATCAATTCAAGGGTGTTGCCCAAATTTGGTTCAATCTATGGAAGAGTGAGAGGGCAGTTAATGAGGGTCCTCTTGATTGGGAAAAATTCAAGGTTGCTTTCCTTGACAGGTTCTTCCCTCTTGAGAAGAGAGAGGCTAAGGTGCTTGAGTTTATCAACCTTCGACAAGGAAATATGAGTGTGAAGGAGTATGCATTGAAGTTCACACAATTTGCTAGACATGCTCCGTCCATAGTTGCCGACCCAAGGGCAAGAATGAGCAAATTTGTGTCGGGAGTGTCCGATATGCTGGTGAAAGAGTGCCACACCGCCATGCTTGTGCATGACATGGATATTTCCCGCCTCATGGTTTATGCCGAACAAATTGAAGAAGAAAAGCTTAAGGAAAGGTCTAGGGAGATCAAGAGGGCTAGGACTGGAGATGGTAACTTTTCGCATGCAAGGTCAGATGGAGATGGTTGTCCTAGATTTCGTCAAAGGTTCTCCAGCCAAGGCTCATCCAATGTTCCTCCTAAGTCCAACAATGATAGGGTGTCTAACCCCAAGTCTCAAGGAGGAAATGGTGGTGGTTCTTCATTGTCTACTTGTCCTAAGTGTGGGAGAAAGCATGAGGGCAAATGTCTAGCCGGTTCTAATGCATATTTTGGCTGTGGTAAGGCGGATCACAAGATAAGAGATTGCCCCTTAGTGGCTAAGAATGAAGAGGATAACCGTCGACGCGTTCAATCCAAAAATCTATCGAGTTCTAGTGGGAATCAAAAGCTTAACTGATTTATGCACTTCAGGCTCGTTATGAGCAAGAGAGCTCTCCCGATGTGGTTATCGGTATGTTAAGAGTTTTCCATTTTGATGTCTATGCTTTGCTTGATCCCAGTGCTACCTTGTATTTTGTGACACCATATGTGGCTATGAGGTTTGATGTTGTTCCGGACGTGTTGCTAGATCCTTTTCGTGTCTCTACTCTGATTGGAGAATCTATCATGGCTAAGAGAGTTTATAGAGATTGTCCCATCTCCTTATCCCATAGAGTCACTCATGTTGATCTTGTAGAGCTTGATATGCTAGATTTTGATGTTATTCTTGGGATGGATTGGTTGCATGCTTGTTACGCCTCGATTGATTGTAGGACTCGAATGGTCAAATTTCAATTCCCAAATGAGCCTATCCTAGAGTGGAAGGGGGGAAATTCTATGTTTCGAGGTCAATTTATTTCTTATCTAAAGGCTAGAAAGATGACCTCTAAGGGGTTCATTTACCATCTTGTTAGGGTGAGGGATATAGATTCTGAGACCCCTACTCTTGAGTTGGTTCCCGTTGTTAATGAGTTTTCGGAAGTGTTTCCCGATGACTTGCCCGGTATTCCTCCCAAAGGGAAATAGACTTCGCTATTGACCTTCTCCTAGATACGCAACCTATTTCTATTCCTCCTTATAGAATGGCTCCGGCAGAACTTAAGGAACTAAAAGAACATTTGAAAGACTTATTGGATAAAGGTTTCATCTGGCCAAGTATTTCTCCATGGGGTGCTCCGGTCTTATTTGTAAGAAAGAAAGATGGTTCACTCCGTATGTATGTCGACTATCGCCAATTGAGCAAGGCTACCATTAAGAATAAGTATCCTCTACCAAGGATAGATGACTTATTTGATCAACTTCAAGGGGCTAGTTATTTCTCTAAGATCGACCTTCGTTCGGGCTATCACCAACTAAGGGTGAAGGAAGATGATATTCAGAAAATGGCTTTTCGAACTAGGTATGGTCATTACGAGTTTTTGGTAATGTCGTTTGGGTTGATAAATGCTCCGGCCGCATTTATGGACTTGATGAATAGAGTGTTTAAGCAATACCTTGACATGTTTGTGATTGTGTTTATTGACGATATTTTGATCTACTCAAAGAATGAGGGTGAACATGTTAATCATTTGAGGATTGTGTTGCAAGTCCTCAAGGACCAACAACTCTTTGCGAAGTTTAGTAAATGTGAGTTTTGGTTAAGGTCTTGGTCACATTGTTTTCGGTAAAGGCATTGAGGTAGATCCTAAGAAGACGAAAGCAGTTAAGAATTGGCCTAGACCTTTATCACCTTCGAATCTCCATAGTTTCTTGGGCTTAGACATTTATTATAGGAGGTTTGTTGAAGGGTTTTCATCTATTGCTTCTCCATTGACAGCTTTGACTCAAAAGAAGGTTAAGTTCGTATGGTCCGAGGCATGTGAGAAAAGTTTCCAAGAATTGAAAGATCGACTTACTTCGACTCCGATATTGACTCTATCAGAAGGATTCGATGGTTTTGTTGTTTATTGTGATGCCTCGAGAATTGGGCTAGGATGTGTTCTTATGCAAAATGGGAAAGTCATTGTTTATGCTTCAAGGCAGCTTAAGGTGCACGAAAAGAACTATCCTACTCATGACATGGAATTAGTGGCAGTTGTGTTTGCTTTTAAAATAAGGCGACATTATTTGTATGGGGTACATGTAGATGTCTTCACCGACCATAAGAGCTTGCAATATGTGTTTAAACATGAAAGATTTGAATCTCTGCCAAAGAAGGTGGCTTGAGTTTTTAAAAGAATATGATATGAGTGTTCTCTATCACGCCAATAAGGCTAACATGGTGGCGGATGCTCTTAGTCGATTATATATGGGTAGTGTTGCCCATGTTGAAGATGGTAAGAAAGAGTTGGTTCACGATGTCCATAGATTGGCTCGATTAGGTGTTAGATTGGTTGATTCTACTAAAGGTGGTGTTACGGTTCATAATGGTTCCGAATCCACTTTTGTGCATGATGTGAAGGCTAAACAAGATCTTGATCCTAACTTAGTTGACTTAAAGGAAGCGGTACTCAAAAAGTTCATAGAGGTTTTCTCCCAAGGGGGAGATGGTGTGCTTCGACATCAAGGTCGTTTGTGTGTTCCAATGTAGAAGGTTTAAGAGAGCAAATTCTATCGGAAGCCCATAGTTCTCGATATTCCATCCACCCAGGAGCTACCAAAATGTACCGTGATTTGCGGGAAATTTATTGGTGGAACGAAATGAAGAAAGATATTGCAGAGTTTGTGGCTAAGTGCCCTAATTGTCAACAAGTGAAAGTTGAGCATCAAATGCCAGAAGGTTTGACCCAAGATATTAGTATTCCTACTTGGAAGTGGGAAGGTGTGAATATGGATTTTATTGTAGAATGATGAAGTTATCCCATTTCATTCCAATCAAGACTTCTTGTTCGGCGGAGGATTATGCTAAGTTGTATTTGAGGGAGATGGTTAGGCTGCATGGAGTGCCTTTATCCATCATCTCCGATCGTGGTGCACAATTTACTTCTCAATTTTGGAAGTCGTTCCAAAAAGGCCTTGGTACTCGTGTTAAGCTTAGTACGGCCTTTCATCCCCAAACCGATGGGCAAGCGGAGTTTACTATTCAAACTTTGGAAGATATGTTTTGAGCTTGTGTAATTGATTTCAAGGGTACTAGGGATGATCACTTGCCTTTAATTGAGTTTGCATATAATAACAGCTACCATTCTAGTATTGGTTTGAAGTTGGTGAAGTTGCTTTGATATGCCCGGAGTTGGTGCATGAGGCTATGGAGAAAGTTTGACTTATTAGGGAAAGGTTGAAAACTGCCCAAAGTCGACAAAAGTTCTATGCCGATGTTAGAAGAAGAGAATTAGAATTCGATGTTGGTGATTGGGTTTACTTGAAAATCTCACCCATGAAGGGTGTAATGAGATTTGGAAAGAAAGGGAAGCTTAGTCCCCGTTATGTAGGCCCATATCATATTTTGAGACGTGTTGGTAAGGTTGCTTATGAGCTTGACTTGCCTAATGATTTGGCATCAGTGCATCCGGTTTTTCATGTCTCATTGTTGAAAAAGTGTGTTGGTGATCCGACCTCTATAGTGCCATTAGAGAATCTTGGCATAAAGGATAGTCTTTCCTATGAGAATCTTGACCCTCATGGTTCATTCTTTTGGTCTCATGTGTCATAGTTGATTTCCATGATTCCTTGATTATGCATGTTCATGAAGAGTCTTATATGATTATGTGCATTTGAGTATGAGTTGCATAAAGTCTTCATGATATGATGTGTTGATCATGCTTTAGCTTGGAGTTGATGTTTCCTCCTCGGATATGTTCTCTTATGTGATTGCATGCTAGGTTGGGTTGTTAGTCCGTGTCTTTTACCCTTCTCATAATGTCTTTATTCTCATTCGAGGACGAATGTTCCCAAGGGGGAGATATATTGTAACACCCCTAGCTTCCAAAGAATGAAATGCAGAACTCACCTGAAGAGGGTGACCTACGGGCCGTAGATGGATTGACGGGCCGTAGGTGGGGACCATCAATGGCACTGTGAACTTTCAAAATTTCCAAGTTTCTGAACCTTGACCTACGGAATAGCAGGACGGTTCGTAGTTCAGTTGAAGGGCCGTAGATGGGTTCCGTAGATGCCTTCCAGACTTAGCCAATTTTTTCAGCCCAAAATGAGCTTTTTGAATCAATTAACGGAAGAGCAGGACGGTCCGTCAATTGATGTACGGACCGTAGATCCTGTCCGTCGATTTGCCCAGAAAGTTTTTAATTAAGGGCTTTTTGGTATTTTCCCTAATTGATTACCTATTAAGCTAAGTCGGTTATACCCTTAATCTAAGACCTATAAATACTTTCTAAGCCTAATTTCTTTCATTCTAACTCATTCCTAAACTCTCCTCTCAAATATTTCTCTCTCTAAAAATCCTCTCTAGCTCAAGGAAGAAGAAGAAGCTAAGTCCTCCATTGAAGGTCACCCAATTTCCTCCAATTTCTAGTGGGTTGTGCTAAGGTATGATGGTATTGACCAATGGAGTTGCTTCCTCCATTGGGCCCTCCCTTTTCTTGATGAATTTCAAGGTTCAATTCCCTTCAAGTAAACTAGGGTTTGATCAATTGTTGTGGGTTCTTCAATTATGATTTCAATTGTTGATTTTATGATTCCTAGTGCACGATCTAGCATGATAAAGTAACTTCGTGCATGAATTAGCGTGAATTACATGATTTGATGTAATGATTGCATGAACCTCCATGATCCCAAGCTAATTCTCCCCAAGTTGATAATCTATGCTTTGGTTGTTGGGTTGAGCTATGATATGAGGAAGTTTATGAATTCTTTATGAAATCAAGCATGACTTATGAATAAATTGAGGATAATCTTATGAATTTAGCATGATCAAGTCAAAAGCATGATTTTCCTCTATTATCTGAGTTCCTTCAAGTGTCGGTAGATTGTCCTAATTATGGCTTTCGAAGCATGAGCTTGCATTAAATTGCATGATATAAGTTGAACTTTCATGAACCCATATGAACTCTATGAAGTATGAAATATGAGCATGATGAATTAAGGGTGCTTTGAGAGTAAAGTACCAAAGTTATGATATGTCGATGTTATGGTTGAGTAGTGAAAGGTTTCCTCACGTAATTCTCCCACTATGATTAAAGAAGAACAAGAGGCGATTACCCATGTTCTTAAGGAGCTATTCTAATGAATGAAGGGACAAGAGGCGATTACCCACATGCCCTAATGTAGACAAAGTGGTGATTACCCAAGTCTACCAATAATGAGCTTATGACTAATGTAGACAAGAGGCGATCACCCATGTCTACCTAAGATAAAATGAACTATGATTAATCCGTGGAAAGTATGCTTAGTACTGAGTGGACAAGTGGTGATTACCCATGTCCCATAACCTATGTGCCACCATAGGGTGATGGTCTATGATAGACACTAGCTAGTGGATCCACATAAGCTAAGAAGTTAATGGTCTTACCTTGGCAAATAGGACACCTCTTTTCAGTGTGGGGTAGATGCCGGATTCCATGTTGATAGCTCACATGGTCTTATATGTCGGTTAAGGCTATTCCCCACAAGTTAATGAACAAGTGTTCTCATGATGAAGTAAAGAAAAGAAAAAAGATGATTTAGCTTGCTTTGGCCTTCATATATGCTTTATGTTTCATGTTTATCATGTTTTTAGTTTGGCCATTGCATGTCATGATTATGTCTCTATCTCTAGCATGATTTATGAGTTTATGTGCATTGCTATCATACTTAGTACTTAATTGTGCTAACGCATACTTTTGCCTACATTAACTTCTTTGGTGTAGGACGTGGCGATTCACCTTCCACTCGTGGCTAGATCTTGATAAGAGAGTTGATAGAAGACTTGGTGAGTCCTCATCCATACGAGGACATAGCCTAGTTGTTCTTATTTCATGTCATTTATTTTTAGTTTTTGGATTGTATTGGGTTACGTCCCAACTTTACTTTCTATGATAGATTGGCTTTGAGACATGAGATGTAGACTTCCGCTGTTTCTTTTAAAAAGCTTTGATATGAAATTCTCTTTCAAAATTTTATTATCTATTATCTTGTATGTAATGTATGCTAATGGCTTGTATGAGGCCTCTCGGGGTCTTGTACGTCATGTCACATCTAGGGGGTACCTTGGGTCGTGAAAGTGTCAATCATTCATCAAATAAAAATCACCATCAAAAGGAAAAAAAGAAGGATGAGAAGCGTGAAGCAACTAGGGCAGGTTGTATTCGATGTGGTGGAAGAGGTCATCATGCACGTAATTGTCGTACTCCCAAACACTTGGTTGAGCTTTATCAAGAATCGCTAAAGAAGAAAGAGAAATTTTGTCTCAAAAAATCAAGTTGATATCACGCATTTGGATGTAGCAGATTTTTTCGCAGATCTTGAAGGAAAGATAGATCACTTGATTGGTGATAGTTCTGTGGCCATGGAGGAGTGAACATTTTGTTTGTTTATTTTATTTTATTGGTAGTAGTTATTAAATAAAAACATGTAAAGATAGTTGTTTACATGAGTGCTTGTTTTTCTTTTTTTTAGTTAGTATTAATTAGTTTTGTAATTCATTATTGAATTGAATCTGAATTTTATTTTGGCTTAGTTAAATAATATTTTTTATATTTTATTTAGTTGCTGGAAAAAAAAAAGAACACTACATCTTATTAATGCTATTGCTTACGTGTACATTTTTTTTGTATTTAATCTCGAATATTTGAACTGATTTTTATATTTGAGAATGTTTTGGAGGAATATTTATTTTAGTCAAACACTAAACCCTATTATGTGTTTATATTAAACTAGGACTTTATAAATTGGTCTAGTGAATAAATAATACAATTACTATTAGTTTGTATTCTAATAGGTTTTGTATATTTTTTTCCCTCTACGAATGATGGTTGAATTTTTAATAAATTGAGTGTATTAAGTTTATCAAAAATAGTGTACTGAAAAGTTATTGAATATCTATTTAATTATTGTACACTAGTTAATGTGTTTTTCTTACTTTGTCAAGTAACACAACTTATTCGTATAAGCATGAAAAAGAATACATTGGTATACTATGTGCATGGGTTCATTACTTTATTAATTACATACTAAAAGATAGTTAATAATTTATTATACTATCTTACTTTTACTTTGTAATAAACTTAAGAGATATTTATTT
Source organism: Solanum appendiculatum (assembly GCA_018342035.1). Classification (NCBI taxonomy): domain Eukaryota; kingdom Viridiplantae; phylum Streptophyta; class Magnoliopsida; order Solanales; family Solanaceae; genus Solanum; species Solanum appendiculatum. The sequence goes on along the minus strand of JAGDQO010001899.1, from coordinate 508,753 downwards.
TATTTTATTTGAAGATATGGACAATTTTCAAAGCATGTTATCTAATTATGAAGGCATTTGCTTGATTGAATCTGGTACAACACATACGATATTCAAAAATGAGAAATATTTTTCTCATTTAAGTATGGGCAGAATAAATGTTACTACAATTTTTGGTAGTACTAATATGATTGAGGGCTTTGGAAGAGCCATTATAGTTTTGCCTAAGGGAACTAAACTCATTATAAATAATGTTATATTTTCTCCCAAGTCTCGGAGAAATTTGTTGAGTTTTAAAGATATCCGTGAAAATGGTTATCATATCCAATCAATAGATCAAATAAATCTTGAATATCTTGGTATTACCAAGAATGTCTCTGGGTAGACATGTGTTATAGAAAAGTTTCCTGCTTTATCTTCTGGCTTGTATTGGACAAGAATTAATGCAATTGAGGCACATTCTATAGTAAATAAGAAATTTACTGATTTCAATACTTTTGTACTTTGGCATGATCATCTGGGACATCTTGGGTCTATAATGATGAGACGAATCATAGAAATTCAAATGGACATCTATTAAAGGACCTAAAACTTCTTTTAAATGGTGAATTTTCTTGTACTGCTTGTTATCAAGGCAAGTTAATTGTGAGATCAAAACCAACAAAAATTGAGATTGAGTCCCCTGCGTTCTTGGAACGTATAAATGGGGATATTTCTGGACCTATTCACCCACCTAGTGGGTCATTTAGATACTTTATGGTCCTAATAGATGCTTCTTCTAGATGGTCTCATGTGTGCCTATTGTCATCGCGGAACTTGGCACTTGCAAAATTGTTGTCACAAATAATAAGATTAAGGGCACAATTTTCTGATAATCATATTAAGTCTATTCGCCTTGATAATGCTGTAGAGTTTTCATCCCAACCATTTAATGATTATTGCCTATTTATTGGGATAAGAGTTGAACACCATGTTGCTCATATTCATACTCAGAATGGCATTGTTGAGTCATTAATTAAACATATGCAGTTAATTGCAAGACCATTCCTTATGAAACTAGGTTGCCCACTTCTGTATGGGGTCATGCAATTTTGCATGCTGCAACACTTATTCATCTCACACCAATAAATTGTCATAAGTTTTTTCCATTGCAAGTGGTTATGGGTCAACAACCTAATATATCCTATCTAAGAATTTTTGGATGTACTGTTCATGTGCCTGTGGCACCACCAAACTGCACTAAGATGGGCCCTCAAAGAAAGTTACAAATATATGTTGGATTTGAATCGCCCTCCATTATTTGCTATCTTTAACCATTAACTGGAGACATGTTTACTGCTCGATTAGCAAATTGTCGGTTTGATGAGATAGTTTTCTCAAAATTAGGGAGAGAAAATAGTGAAATAAAAAGAGAAATTTTGTGGAAAAATTTATCATTGTCTCATCTTGATCCATGTTCTTTTATTTGTGAGCAAGAAGTATAAAAGATTATTCACCTGCAGAAAATTGCAAATCAAATGCCAGACGCCTTTACAGATTTGAAAAGGATTGCTAAATCACATATTCCTACAGAGAATGCCTCAATTCGAATTGATGTCCCTATAGGACCATCCACTAGTGTCATAGCTAATGAGTCAAAAGCACGCCTAAAGTGTGGTAGACCATTGGGTTCTAAGGATCAAAATCCTAGAAAAAGAAAAATTAAAGGTCAAGATGACACTATGAAAGAATCTCATATGGAAGTTCAAAATTTGAATAATTTTGATATCCATGAAGGAATCAATGAGCTTGAGACTCAAGAAAATAATGAACTATTTATAAATTTAAGAGATGTTGAAACTAATCTGAATCGATCAGAAATAGTAGTTGATTATGTCTTTGCATATAATGTTGCAACAAAAATCATGCAAGATAGTGAGGATCTTGAACCTCAATCTGTTGTAGAATGTCGAGAAAGAAATGATTGGCCAAAATGGCAAGAAGCAATTCAATTAGAGTTGAATTCACTTGTCAAGCGTGAAGTTTTTGGACCTATAGTTCAAACACCTAATGGTATTAAACCTGTTGGCTGTAAATAGATTTTTGTGCGAAAAAGAAATGAGAAAAATGAAATACAAAGGTATAAAGCACGCCTTGTTGCACAAAGATTTTCACAAAGGCCTGGTGTCGATTATGAAGAGACATACTCACCCGTTATGGATGCAATAACATTGCGTTATCTCATTAGTTTCACAGTCTATGAGAGACTTGAAATGCATTTGATGGATGTGGTTACAGCCTATCTTTATGGATCACTTGATAATGAGATATACATGAAAATTCCCGAAGGATTTACGATGCCTAAAGCATGTAGTTCAAAATCTCGGAAAATGTATTCAATTAAATTGCAAAGATTATTGTATGGTTTGAAGCAATCTGGAGGCATGTGGTATAACCGTCTTAGTGAGTATTTATTTAAGGAAGGTTATACAAATGATGCAATTTGCCCGATGTATTTTTATATAGAAAACAACATCGGAATTTGTTGTACTTGCTGTTTATGTTGATGACATCAACCTTATTGGAACTTCAATAGAGCTTCAAAAGGCAATTGATTATTTAAAGATCGAATTCGAGATGAAAGATCTTGGATGGACAAAACTATGTCTTGATTTGCAAATTGAGCATTTGACAAATGGTATTTTTAGTCATCAATCTGCCTAGTGTAGAAAAGATTTTGTATGGATGAAGCGCATCCATTAAGTACTCCGATGGTTGTTCGTTCACTTGATGTGAATAAGGATCCATTCCGACATCAAGAAAGTAATGAAGAAATCCTTGGTTCTGAAGTACCATATCTTAGTGCAATTGGTGCACTAATATATCTTGCTAATACAATGAGGCCCAATATAGCCTTTTTGGTTAATTTGTTAGCAAGGTATAGTTCTGCTCCTACTAGGAGACATTGGAATGGGATCAAACACATATTGCGGTATCTAAAAGGGACTACAGATATGGACTTATTTTATTCTAACAATTGTGTTCCTAATCTTGTTGGTTATGCTGATGCAGGATATTTATCTGATCCACACAAGGCTCGATCTCAAACAGGCTATGTGTTTATATATGGTGGTACTGCCATATCTTGGAGATCTACAAAACAGTCCATCATAGCCACTTCCTCAAATCATGCTGAGATAATAACCATTCATGAAGCAAGTAAAGAATGTGTGTGGTTGAGGTCCATGATACATCTCATTCGAGAAAAATATGGTTTGGAGTGTGATAAAGTACTCACCACTTTATATGAAAATAATGCAGCATGCATAGCACAACTAAAGGGAGGATTCATAAAAGGAGATAGAACAAAGCACATAAGCTCCAAAAGAATGGTGATATAAATGTACAAAAGATTCGTTCAAGTGACAATGTGGCTGACCTATTCACCAAGTCTCTACCAACTGCAACTTTCAAGAAGATGGTGTACAAGCTTGGAATGAGAAGATTAAAGTCTCTGGATTGATGTTCTCATTAGGTGGAGTTAATATGTGTTGTACTCTTTTTACCTTACGAGGTTTTGTCCCACTGTATTTTCCTTGTAAGATTCTTAATAAGGCAGCCTAGATGCGTATTATTAGATATGTGTACTCTTTTCGTTCACTAGAGTTTTTCTTTTTTAAAGTTTTTTTAGTAAGGTTTTTAACGAGGCATATTATCTACGAATTAGACATTCAAGGGGGAGTGTTATAAATATAGTGAATGTCTATCTTTTAGAGAATATTTAGGAACCCTAACTTTGGAACCAAGTAAATTTTTCCCTATAAATAGAGGGGTCCTCTTCATTATAAAATCATCTCTCTCCAGAGAAATAATAAATCTTCTCTCTTCTCCCTAATTTCTTCTTCTTCTTATTTTTTAGTTTCATAACAATTTATAAATTATTACACGGCAAAAATATGTGTAGTATGCCTTTTAATTTTCTTCCGTCTCTTTACAATAGTGTATATATTGTGATAGTGTGTGTAAATGTGTGCGTCATTGATGGGTATATGAGGAATGGGGGTAGAACGTGTAACTGTGCACATTGTTATTTTTGTCTCTATTTTTTTCCTTTCTATTTTAGCTTTTGTCTTTTTCTCTATTTATGTTTTGTTTTTTTCTTTAAAAATATAATAATGAAATATTAACTAACTATAAAAATACAGAAAATTTAAAAAGCTAGATCAAAATAAAATATAATTAAGCAAAAATTAAAATTATTAGTTTATTCATTAAAACATAAACAAAAAAGAAAACACATTTTTGGTTTCCTTTTATTTTGTAAAATGAAGAAAAAAATTATTCTAAATTAATGTGACTTTATATTTATCGTTTCAATTTTTTAAAAGTAAATTTTATTAAATATATAATAAAAATCAAAATATCTAATTTAAATCTAAAAAACAATTTAATAGTAAAATGATGTAAATCTTAGATTTGATTAAAAAAAATTACTAATTTTTCACTTTAAGAAAGTATATAAGGCAGTTATTCGTCATTTTAATTAAATTACAAATAGATAAGTATTATTAAAGTATAATTGAAAATATTTTTTCTAGATAACTATCGTTTAGTATACGTGGAAATTTTGATCTTATATACTAATGAAAAATTAGTGTGCTGATCTCTCTCTCTTTATTCGTCATTTTAATTAAAATTACAAATAGATAAGTATTATAAAAGTATTGAAAATATTTTAGCTAGATAACTTCTTTTTTTTCAATTGAATAGCAGTGTTTATTATTAACTAGTGTATTTGTCCGCGCTTCACGCGGGTATAAAAAAATATTAAATATATTTTTAAATAATTAATGTTACTATTTGATAAATTTTCTAATAAATGATATAATAAAAGAATGAAATACAAATTAAGTTACGATTCTAATATTATCTATTCAAAAAAATTGCTAAAAAAAAAATCTCATGCTGCATTTCAATTTAAAATTGCTTATAAAAAAGATGAAAACATAAAAGTTGATATGAAAAGCTTCAGTTAAGTAACAATCTAATTATCATAGTTTCATACTAAATTCAATGATTCTTATAGCAATATTATTGGTTCAACCAACAATATTAAATCTACTTGATCATAAATTACATGACTTTCTTTTTGTATAAATGACTCTATACTAAAAATAAACAAATCAAAATATATTTGTGCTAAAGTATGGTGACAAAAAAAATTCCTTGAATTATATTCGAACATATTTATGCACGAAATTCAAAAGTTAGAGAGATTTTTTTATATTTTTTCGATATTCGATGCTCGGATTGGCATTCATTTAGTACATATTTGTGTCGCATAAGATCCATTAATACTAAAAAATTATATTTAAACTTTCATTCTTATAGTATGCATTGCGAGAAGTGAGAATTAAGTTGTTATAGTGAAACACTACCGTTGAGGTTTTACTTTTACAATAAAAATAAAATAAAATAAAACACATAATTTAGTCGTATAGAAATTATCAGAGAGGGACGAAGAAATGATTTTTAAAAAAGAATACATGTGTGCAACGTTGAAGATGTAGAAAAAGTATCAAGAGTTGGATATTTTTTGACAACATTAATACAATTGTTCCTATTATTACAAAATTATTGTGGTAATTATTATAAATAAATTGGAGCAATAACTCTCTAAAAAAAATAACTCCATTTTTTGATATGGGAAAAAAATGTTTTTTTTATGGAAAAAATAAAAGAAATGTTTTTTTTTACTTTCAATAATCATAAATTTAATACACATTAATCATATATTCACATTTATTATGGTAAAAAGGGAAAACAATATGACTCTTTGTTATCCTAATTCACACCTCATTTACGTTGTTAGAAAGGAGATTAGTTTATGTATTTGACTTTTCTTTAACACTTTAAACATAAATTTGTTATTAAGAAAATTAAATGACGGAATTTAAAGTGTTTCTTAATAAATAAGAGAGTTAAAGAAATTATTTTTTAGTTCATATATATATATATATGTGTGTGTGTGTGTGTGTGTGTGTGTGAGAGAGAGAGAGAGAGAGAGAGAGAGAGAGATCTCTAATTTTAGTATACATATAAATTTGATTATTTTTATAATAAAATTTTATAATGCCTCTATTTATAGGATAACAATATGAATATCAAATGATATCATGAACATGACTAATAATATAATTTAGGATTTATGATCATAAAAAATCATAAAGACAATTGAATATCAAATGATATCATGAACATAACTATTAATATAATTTAGAAGTTATGATCATCAAAAGTCATGAAAGTATGGAAAATAAAGACAATTAAAATTTTCTATTAAAGAATATGAATAAATAAAGGAGTAGTAATTGACATATTCATTTTTGTACAATAATAAGAAATATACATGTATATGTTAACTCCCTTTTCTACTTTTATTTTCAAAAATATCTTGACCTGAAAACACGATAAGATAATCTTACAACAACAACAACAAAACATAAAAATAAAGTTAACTAATCAAATAAATTTTTTAAAGAATATTTAGTTATGAGTTGAAGAAGAAAGAAGAACCATGTTCTCAACATAACATAGTTCAATTCTCCAAAACCTACAAAGCGAAGAAGAGAGTAAAAATAATCAGATTCTTTAGAAACTATAAAAATAAGCAAAAAAAAAATGTCAAAAAACTTCAAAGAGAAGCAAAAGTGAAAAAAATCAAATCATTTTTTCTATAAAAAAATTATGATTTGTATCATCAAGAATTCAAATGAATAATGTTAAATATATTATTACAATAGAAAAAAGTGATAATTATAAATATTATACATGTCAAATCATTTTACCTGGTAAAATCAAACAATGCTAGAATGTCTAACATTAATATTCTCTAGAAACTACAAAGAGAAGCAAAAAGGAAAAATCAAATTATTTTTTCTAAAAAAAAATGCATGATGCGTATAATCAAGAATAAAAAATAATAATTAAATATATAATTATAATAGAAAGAAAGTGATAATTATATTATGCATGTCAAATCATTTTACCTCGTAAAATTAAACTATGCAAAAATATCTAACATTCTTCATTTTACCTTTCTCTCCTGCAAAATCATATCAAAGAAGACAAAAAATTAACCAACTAAAGAGACAAAAGATGAAGAATAAGAAAAATGAAAATAAAATAATCATCACACATGTCTCAAAATAGGTTTTAATAAGTGTGATTTTAAGGAGTTATAAATTTGTATATTAAATAATTTGTGAAGTGGAACATCACATCCATACAAGAACATAATTAACTAAATTCAAATGGAGGACCTTTGGCTCCTTTCTTATGAACCTCCATCAATTTCTTTTTTAATATAGTATGTCGTATCATGTATATGTTAAAAATGACCTTAAAATTTATGTATCATAAAGGTTTTTTCTCATTGTCTCAGAATAGTCATTATTATTGCTTAGGTTTCATATCACCGGCCCCAACTTATTTGCAATTGAACCATAGTTATTGTTATGGTTATAGTATGCATTTACAAAGAATTAATGCAATGATCAACCAAGAAGCATGTGGCATTAGAATGGAATTGTTCACAACTGGATATTCTAAACCAAAATTTTGATACATGACCAATTAAAATCTCACAGCATAATTTTGTGAGCACTTGAACTCACAAATATCCAGAAATAATAATAAAGACGGCCTTACTTTTCTAACAATCAAGAAGAAAAAGGAATGTTGCTTAACATATTTTTCAAAAAGATAGTCAATCGGGCTGTATCCAAGTTTACAGTTCACAAATTTAATTGAAAGAATAAGCCAAAAGAAAGAGTTATCACTACAACAAAAATAATCTTTAACGGCAATTAATAGCTTAATTGCCGCTAAATATGTATTTCAGAGGCAATTTGTACTCTCTATAAATGTCCTTAAAGTCTATAGCGGCATTGAATCTAATGACAATTAATTAAATTCGGTAAAGGCTCTAGCACTCTTCGTTAATGTGCATATTTATTGCCAATAAAAAATATTTTTGTTATAGTATATTTTTTATATCTGTTTGTTTCAAGAAAACTTGATCTCTTATTATGCCCAAAAAGAAGAGAGGAAGAAATATGACAAATTAGTTAACTTGCAATAAAAGAAGTGGACTAATTGTCTCTATACTAATATTCTAGGAAGAGTGCAATGGCATACAAAATATTTGTACCTAAGATAAAACAATCAAAATAATATACTAACTGTGGATAGCAAGAGAGCAATCTGTTTAGTTCTTTTAACAAACTTCACCATTGGTTCCGTATTAATTATCACATATTTGTTGTTGTATGCTATCAAATATAACACAGCCACAAGCAATTTTCCCAAAAAGTATATGAAGAAACCTGTAGAAAGGGACAAAAGAGAAGATTAATTTTCAATCATCCTTACTGGAATTCTTAATAGAGTTCAAAAAAAGTCACGAAAATAGCAGAAAAGAAATTGCAATAGTTAAATAAATCACTATGACTTGTAGTAAAAGATTAAGCTTCATGAAATAGGAGGAAGAAAACTTTGAGGAATGAGACACACTTCATAAGAAGCTTAATTAATGTATTTGAATTCGACTCCCCTATAGCGGAAAAAAACCTACAAAAAATTGTGGCAGAAATAGAAGTTTTGTTTACTAAAGACCCAAATGTTATGAATTCAACCATTCCAACAGCGTTATGAATTGTGGACTGAGAGGAGCAAGAGTAGTAATGTGGCATTGCAATTGAAATCAATTTTCTTTGTTTATTTTTTCTTCTGTAGTTGCCTTGGAATTAAGTATTGGGTTTTAAAAGGTGTGAATGAAAAATGAAGAGTTGTGACTTTTGTGAAAAGTTGTTACTTTTGTGAAAAGTTGTTACTTTTGTGAAAAGTTTTGACTTTTGTGAAAAGTTGTGACTTTTGTGAAAAGTTGTGACTTTTATGAAGAGCTCTGACTTTTCTAAAGAGTTGTGACTTTTCCGTAAGTTATGACTTTTAAAAAAGTTTAAATAAGAATCCTGATATGTGAGGGTGTCACATAGGCGGGTCGACTGTTGTAAATAGACGCAATATTTATGAAGAGCAGCAAGAGTGGTAAAAAATGAATAGAAGAAGCGATTGTTGAAGGCTGAAGCGGTATTCTTATTGCAAAGGGGAAGGGCAATTTTGGAAATAAATAAATAAAAAGAGAATTCTTGTTTTTGGTGGCGCCACGTCACCGGGTTGAGGGTTCTCTTTTATATATGCATACGATATGATTTGTAGCTATATATATATACCCTATTTATATAAGCCAACAAGGGAGGGGCTAACATGGCATTAAATTGTAGTACCTTTTGCATTAAGTGTTTGTATTTATTGTGGGAGTACCATTGCATTTACTATTTGTACCTTTGGCATTAGGTGTTTGTACTTTTCCCAACAATTAATAATTTTTTTGGCCCTGTTTTATTGGTTCTTCAGCACGTGGATGGTTGTCTATTGGTCTCTTCTGCCTATTGCTTCTGCATAGGAGTGGCAAACGAGCGAGTCGAGTCAAATATGAGTCGATCGAAAACAAGTTAAATAAAAATGGATAAAGTACTCGACTCGATTCACATTTTAAATGGGTAAAAACGAGTTATCCAATGGATAATATGGGTAAATATGGGTACCCATATTATATTAGAGATCTTGTTAAAAGCTTTAAAAACAAAAAATTTTGAAAGTTTTTTTATCACTCAACCCCCTACCAGCCCCCTACCCTCTATCCCAAAAAAAATTAGTTTGTTTTTTATTAAAAGAAATTAATTTTTAAAAGAGTTTTTTTATCACCCAATCCCCTACCAGCCCCCCTCCCCCCTACTAGCGCCCCCCCCCCCCGCCCCTATTCCAAAAAACAATTACCAGCCCCCCTCCCCCTGCTAGAGCCCCCCACCTCCTATTCTAAAAAAAAATATAAAAAAGATATAAAAAAAAATTTTACCCCCTACCCCCTCACCCTCCCCCCCACACCCCCCTATCCCAAAAAAAAAAATTAAAAGCTTTTTTTACCATCCCACCCTTACCACTTTTCTTTCTTTTATGAATTGACATCTTTTACCTATTTTATCCATTTAACTACCCACTTTTAAATGGGTAATATGAGTATTATTCGTTTTAACCCATTTTAAAATAAGTTGGGTATCCAACCCATTTAAAATAGGTAAATATGAGTAGATACCCATATAAATTATTCATTCTGCCACTCCTACTTCTGCATATTACCCATTTGAAGGAGCAATTCTCAGGTAAGTTCTCCTGCCCAATTCCCTCAGCTTTGAAATTGGTTGGTTTTGCTTTTTCCCTTTGTCTCTTTCTTGAGTTTCCACCTTTTAGATCCTTTGGTTTGTTCTTTTGCCATTTGTTTGTTTGTTCTTCTTTTGTGCAGCTACTGTGTTGTTTGTTTTGCTTATGCGTGTTTCCTTTTTAGTCCTTCTTTGATGTTGCAGGTTGCAGAGCTTATTTCCTTCAAGCTTCGAATTGCTGTGTTTTGGATTTTCCCTCTGTTGCTTTCATCGACTTCCAGGTTTCACTTCCTACTCCTTTTTTTTCTGCTCATGCAAAATTCCTTGCTGCTTCTTCGTTCATGTTTGAGCTCTAGTTTTTGTTCTCTCATATCTCTTGCTCTTTGTAGAATTACAGTGGTGAATATATTTTTAGGCTCTTTTGCTCTTGCTTTGATTTTGCAATTTCTTAGTTTCTAATGCATGTTACTATTATTAGTCTCTCTGTTGTGTCTGCTAGAAAAGCTCTTTATTGGTGTGTTGTGCTTAATTTTGTTTCCTACTTTAACAATAAGCTCATGGAGATCGTTGTTCTTTGCAACATTACACAATTTAACTTTGCATGAATGCAATTTTACCAAGAGGCAGTCTGTGGTCAGATGCATGGACACTATGTTGAGCTGCGTCCATACCTTGGGTTGGTTCTGCTCATGCTAAAGTGTTTGTTCTTTGTTGTTTGATCTTTGTGGTTTTTTATTCCTCCTGTGATATTTCTTTCTCTTGGGAAAATTAGAGTGCTGATATTTCTTTTTGGGTCTTTCGCTCTCGCTTTGATTTTCGAATTTGTTAGTTTGTAATGCATCTTAGTGTACTGTTGTTTTCAATGTGTCGGGTACAACAGCTGTTTGCTGGTATGTAGTGCTGAATTTGGTTTGTGCATTATGGAGCTGCCAAGATTACACAATTTAACTTTGCATGAGTCCAAATTTACCAACAAAGGCCTATGTGCTGAGATGCATCTAAAGTCTGATGACCTGCGTCCTTTTACCATTAATGATTACTTTGGTGGTTTGCGAATTCAGAATCACTCTAATTGTTGTTGGTCTTATTCTGAAGGTAAAGACAAATGGCACCAAGGTTGAATATTGATGGGATAGCAATTGACACTCCCGACTAGACTTGTAAAGTCCATATCGTGGACATGAGTCGAGACAGACTAAGTTTGGAGAGGAAAATTTGATTTTGGAGGACGAGCAGGTGCTCTAGGTCATTGCTTTCACTAGGTCATTGTCTAGGCACATTTACATGATTTATGTGTGTATCTTACAAAGTTCTGTTATTTTACAGCAACAACAAATCAGGGCAACTATATATGATGATGACATTAAATATTATGTAGAGAAGCTCACACTGTTGGACACATATCTAATTTCAACAGCTCGAGTGAAAGTTTCGCTACCTTCGTATGGAAGAATAATACACAAATTTTATTGGGTGATTGATAAAGAAACTCTAATTGAACATGTTAAACCAGATAATGAGTTTGAGAAGCCACTATTGCCACCGACCAGATTACATACTGCGACTTTCGCCAGTATTGCTCAGATGACCCCTGCTCCTAACGTAGAAGTTGGTATGTCCCTTCTTCTAACCATTATTTGGCCTAAATTTCTGCGCCCATATGTAAAGGACTGAATTATGTTAGTTTCGAGTAGATATCCTTGGAGTTGTTCTTCGTTGTGGCCCTTCAAAATATGCTGGTCGTACTCAAAATAGGAGTCGTGAGGTTACTATTGGTGATGACTAGTAAGTAAAATCTTCCATGGGTTACACATTGCTATTGAGATTATACATTTGGGAAAAAAAGATACTCATATATTCCTACTGCATCCAGGCGAAATCAATTCCTGTTGACTTTGTGGGAAGATTTTAAAGAAATTGAAGGTGCTGAATTGGAAGCTCTGATGGAAAAAGGTAATGTCACGACCCAAGCCTAGGGCCTAGATGTGACCGGCGAATGGGGAACCCGAAGGAACCCCAAACAAGCCTCATAGCGTATCATTACACATCCTTGGTCGCGGAAGCAATTAAATGACTATAATGAGTAAACATAATCAAGGGGGAAATCGGGACTAAGGGAGCAAGATGAGTCAAGCTCAAGCATAATACACAACTTGTCCAACACCACCTCTAAACATGAGTACTTAGCGGGGGCCAAGACAAACTACCGGGCTCACCCTCATAGTCAAAACATAACTAGAAAGGAAAAGTTTTATACATAGCAAAAGATCATGAGCAACGTCCCCGAAATGGAGGACTCACCAATAACCACTATAGAAAATCGTACTAGCCACGCGGAGGAGGATGGTCAAGCGGTGCTCCGGTCCCTACATGGTGACATCATGTAGGCATAGAGTATGCGTTAGTACATTTGAATGTACTAAGTATATGGGATGCAATGCAATGCTACATTAGATGGACATCATAGGAAAAATGCGTAATCATACCCAATAGATAGCATATTAATGAAATGATATGTATAATGATGCTTACATAAAAACATATTTAGTGGGACGTAGTACATGTGTGGCGAGTGACCATCAATATAGTATTTCCAAGGCCTACCACCCCCTTGGAGAGGCGAAAGAGGTACAAACCCCTCAATATGGTTACACGGGCCTACCACCCCCCGTGCTAGGGACCAAGGTACAAACCCCTCGATATGGTTACACGGGCCTACCACCCCCCGTGCTAGGGACCAAGGTACAAACCCCTCGATATGGTTACACGGGCCCACCACCCCCCCGTGCTAGGGACCAAGGTACAAACCCCTCGATATGGTTACACGGGCCTACCACCCCCGT